>JAUTBS010240307.1:0-11381 GCA_032361285.1 Aequorea victoria
AATAAATATATAACTGATGTATGTATATATTATAATAGAAAATCCATGTATAGAAATATACATTAAATATATACGATTAGGTATGTATATATCCTTTGGAATATGATGAAATAATTATAAATAATAAGATTGAAAAAGGAAAGATAAAAAAGACCCTGGATCACAGAGATTTCAAGCCATGAAATCTATGGTTCGAAGCTTTGGGTCGACTCACCTAGGGGTTGAGTCGACTCACGTTTCTTAGAACTTGGTTCCATTGCCTGTAAGGACCCGTTTTTTACCGGTATTTTAACCAAGGTGTAATTCAACCCTAATGAAATTAATAAGCAATCAAACCCTAGAAATTTTATCACATAAACCCTAATAGTATTAATCAAGGGTTCAACACTTAGAATAATTAATAACTAGCCACTTGAGACTAGAACTTAATTAAATTTAAGTTAAGTTGAATAACAAAGTTTGGTCACCTAAATCACAAATCAAACATGAGAATTTGGATTAAAGTCCAACATGGAAATTTAAGTCCATGGACTCATTAATTAATCTAATGAATTAAATTTTAATTTTAAAGTTCAAATAATTACATTTAAGCCACTCTCATGAACTAACTTGGAAAATTACATAAAAAGATTAATTTTTGTCAAAATATCAAAAAGGGGCCCACATAATTATTCAAATTATTAAATTAATAAAATAAAACAAATAATTAAAGGACCCTCATGTCCCAAACATGAAGCCCCTTGGAGTGGATAATGATGTGACAATTTTTGAATTTTAAAAGAAAAGAAGAAATTAGGAAAAAGTTTGTCAAAAATTCAAGTAAGCCTTGTTTGGCATTTTAAATTCAATTCAACACATTTTAAATTAAATTCTACACTAATTAAATTATTTGGAAAATAATTATACACTTAAAAAAATAATTCATGAATATTAAGATACATGGATGAATAAAATTGTGAAAGAAAACTACCGAAAGAAAAATTACTGCTATAATTCTCATCATTTCCCCAATTCCCATCAACTATTTGGGAGTACCCTAATAGTGCCTAATAGTAACCAAATAGTGACTTGAAAGACTAGTTGAGTGACTAATTTCACAAGTCTTCCATTTAATTTAATTCCTAAAATCCCTAATTTCCAACTATAAATACCCCCAATTCCCAAGCATTTCTATCAATTTTCTCCCAACTCTCTCTCTCTCTCTCTAAACTCTCCCTCTCCCTCCCCAATTCGGAAGCCACTCTTGAAGAGAAGAAGAAGAACAAAAAAAAAAGAAAGAAGGAGAAGGAGAAGAAGAAAGAAGAAAGAAGAAAGAAGAAGAAGTAGAAGGAAGAAGGAGAAAAAGAAAGTTGTAAACTCAAAGGCAAGTCCATCTTCTTAGAACAAGCTATCTAAAGTAAGAAACCTCCTAGAACTTGATCTTTCTTCCCTAATACCATGTTCTTAACTCTCATCTTCTATATGGTAAAAACAATAGATGAAAAATTATAGGAGATGAACCTAGGGCTTAGAACTTTGAATGTCTGTTTAGAACCCTCTTCTATGGATTTCTTAAAAGATCATTAAATAAAGAACAACAATGTAAGAGTTCTACGACTTCACATTTCTTTCATAATAACATGTCCTATAACATATTTCTTCTCGAAGATAAGAATGATGGGCAAAAACAAATGAACATGGACTAAGGACCTTAGAACCATGAATGTAGTTTGAACCTTGTTTTATGGACATGTAAAAGGACATTAAAATAAAGAATAAATAGTGTAGAGACATGATGTGGACCCTTATATATTTATATGATGTTGTTATAATGTGTTTTGGATATGCCTTGTTTGGGTAAAAAGAGAGTAGGTTGTTGTTTTATTAAAAACCTCAAAACAGAGAAGGACAGATTAGTACTTAGGGACTTCCAACCATTTTCGTGTGAACAAAACATGGTCTAAATGAAAATATTTTTTTAACATAGCTTCTTTATGATGTTGTAAGCATGTATAAATTTTGTTTAAGATTTAAAATGAGTTTTTGAACTCCTTTGACATTTTAGAAAGTTCTACGACGGTTGAGTCAGATTGTTAGCCGACTTTGAACCTTCATATCTCTCTGCAAAAAAATCTCCTTACATTGATCCAAATATTCAGAGATGGATATAAGAGTCTAGAAGCATTCTTCTTTTACAGAAGTCACTTTCAGTTAATACATTTTGAGATACACTATTTTTTCTAAACAGTCCCTTTTTTCGACAGCCTCTGTTAAATTAATTTTTAGATCCTTTTATGCTCACAACCAGACTTCGGTATCTTAATGAAAAATGTAGATAATATCTTGATTTAGATTACTATAAATATTTAGAATTTTTCAGTAAGGTTTGGTAATTTTAAAATATTTTAGAAACACTGTAACAGATTCTGTGACTGCCTCTATTTTGAAGAAACCAAGTGTTTGATACTCCATGAACTTTAAGTCTTGTTTGTTTCTTGTTTAAGCATCAACCATGAGTTTAAATGTTTATTTATGGCTGGAACACTTAGTTTATGATCTCATCTTGTGTCATGACATCTCTCATGCATGGACCGAGTTTTGGGTGGGGTGTTAACCTTGTGTCTAACACGGCTAGGTTTAATTTCGTTTGGACTGTATGTTGTTGTTGTCAAGTTCACATGGATTTGACTTGGGTTATGAGTGTGTGATGGAGAGGGCGGTTCCCTTCCATGATATGATCAGTAGTTGTGTATCGTGTTTAGTGGTGCACCGTGTCGAACTAAGATTTTAGCGCATCAGTTAGGGACTCAGATGGACGGTGGTAACGGGGTGGTTTACCTGGCTGTGCCCCGCCGCCCTTGGGGCATACATGAGCTAGTTGAGTATGTCACTCGACTACGGTTCATAGTGTGACAAGGTGGGTCTTCCAGATCTGTCCTACCTGGGGCCTTCGTTGAACCGGTGAATACGTAATCCATTGTGAATCACGGGGCTGCTGTGGGGGATTGTATCCAACTGTCTGGCGGTATATTTTCTCGAGTTCAAGTTCATGTGTTATGGAATTGGGTGGTATGTTTGGTCGGATCCTTTCGGCATAAAGGAGTCCTGGTCGTGTATCTGAATTTACATCATTGTCACATATCATTTTCTGTTATATCTGTGTATGTATTTAAATGTAGAAATATTTGGTTCGGGAGTTTCTTTCTGGGCTTTGCAGCTCATGGCGTTTCATGCCAGGTGTTGAGGAATGAGTTGTACCAGCTGAGCAATAGGAAGAGTGCTTTGAGCCATGGCTAAGCTCGGAGTGCAATTTCTATTAAATTCAGTTTATTTTTGTTGGCATGTTATACTTAATACAGGGAAAACAATGAGAATTGCAGGAACAAGTACTATTGTTATATGTTAAATATTAATCAAGTGTGGGATGATTGTCTTAGCATAACCCTATTTAATATTATTATGTCTTTTAATGACTCGAGAAATTTGGGGCGTTACAACTCTTTTGTCGACTTTGAGCTGCAAGAAGTTTGTTCTGAATAACTGAAATCTTTTGAGATATATCTTCCACTAAATCTGATCCAATAAGCTGTCTCTCACCAACTTCGTACCAACACAACGGGGATCTACACTTCCGCCCATACAAGGCTTCTTACGGTGCAACCCCTAAACTCGAGTGATAACTGTTATTGTAGGAGAATCCCATCAGTGGTAACTGATCGTCCCAATTATCTTTCCATTCTAAAGCGCAAGCTCTCAACATGTCTTCCAACGTCTTAATCGTCCTTTCTAATTGGTCATCAGTTTGCGGGTGATATGATGAGCCAAAATCCAAACGAGTACACATAGCTGACTGAAGGGCACTCCAAAACTTCGAGACAAAACGTGGGTCACGATCTGAAATAATAGAAATAGGTGAACCATAAAGTCGTACAATCTCTCTCACATACAGCTGAGCTAGACGATCCAAAGAATTAGTCATTCTGATGGCGATAAAATGAGGTGACTTCGTAAGACGATCCACAACAACACAAACTGCGTCGTGTCCACTGCGTGTAAGAGGTAAACCTGATATGAAATCCATCGTGATATTTTCCCATTTCCACTCAGGTAGTGGTAATGGTTGAAGCTTTCCTGCTGGTCTTTGATGCTCGATTTTTACTTGCTGAAAAGTCAAACATTGTGCCACGAATTCCGCTATATCTCGTTTCATGCCGTTCCACCAGAAGTTCTCTCGAAGTTCTCTATACATCTTTGTTCCACCTGGGTGAATGTTGTACCCAGAACTATGAGTTTCAGTCAGAATCTCTTTTCTCAGCTCTTCGTTGGTAGGTACACACACTCGATCCTTGAATTTGAGAACTCCTTCATCGCTGATGCTGAAATCCTTACCTTTGCCTTTGTGCAACTCCTCCTCATACTTCTTACATTGGAGATCATCCCGTTGAGCCATATAGATTCTCCCCAACAACGTTGGCTTTACTGTCAACTGACAGTACATAGTCGTTCCTCCATGTTGCAGCACTTCCACTCCCATTCTTCTCAAGTCTTCTAATAACTGATGTTGAACTGTCAATAATGCCATGCTGCCTTCCGAAGACTTTTTGCTCAAAGCGTCTGCCACAACGTTTGCTTTCCCCGGATGGTAAAAAATCTCCACATCGTAGTCCTTCAATAACTCGAGCCATCGCGTTTGCCGCAAATTGAGCTCTTTCTGTGTGAAAATGTACTTTAAACTCTTGTGGTCAGTGTAGATCTCGCAAGATTTCCCATAAAGATAGTGTCGCCATATCTTCAGTGTAAAAATGATAGCTGCCAACTCCAAGTTATGCATAGGGTAGTTCTTCTCATGAACTTTCAACTGGCGTGAAGCATAAGCTATCACCTTGCCATGCTGCATCAGAACGCAGCCGAAGCCTTGATACAATGCATCACTATAGATCACAAAATTCCCTCCTTCCGTAGGTAAATCCAGAACTGGTACTGAAGTCAATCTCTACTTGAACTCTTCAAAGCTATTCTCACACTTGTCGGTCCAATCAAACTTCACTTCCTTCCGAGTAAGGCTAGTAAGTGGCATGGCAAGGCGAGAAAATCCTTCCATAAATCGCTGATAATAGCCCGCCAGTCCCAAGAAACTACGTATCTCAGTTACTAACGTTGGTCGTGGCCAATCAACAATCGCCTCAATCTTACTGTTGTCCACAGAGACTCCATCCTTACCAGCCACATGGCCAAGGAAGGATACATTGTTAAGCCAGAACTCACACTTACTGAACTTGGCATATAACTTCTTCTCTCGTAGAGTTTGAAATACTTCACGTAAATGTTCTTCGTGCTACTCCTTGCTCTTAGAGTAGATCAGAATGTCGTCGATGAACACAATGACAAAATGATCCAACTGTGGCTTGAAGACCCGATTCATCAAATCCATGAATGCTGCCGGAGCATTGGTCAAACCAAAAGGCATAACCAAGAATTCATAGTGACCATATCGAGCCCTGAAAGTCATCTTCGAGATGTCCGCCTCCTTGACTTTTAGTTGGTGATAACCAGACCGCAAGTCAATCATCAAGAAAACCTGTGCTCCTTGTAACTGATCAAACAAATCATCGATGCGCGGCAACGGGTATCGGTTCTTTATAGTAACCTTATTCAATTCTCTATAGTCGATACATAAATGCATAGAACCATCCTTCTTCTTCACAAACAACACTAGAGATCCTAACGTTGAGACACTGGGTCGCACAAAACTCTTATCCAATAGTTCTTACAATTGAGTCTACAACTCCCTTAACTCCAACGGTGCCATCCTATACGATGCCTTAGAAATAGGCATAGTACCAGGAAGAAAATCTATCGTGAACTCGATCTCATGATCAGGAGGAATACCAGGCAGGTCTTCAGGAAAGACATCCGAGAACTCCCTCATAACAGATAGTTCTTCAAACTTCACCTCAGATACTTTTGTGCTTAACAGAGAAGCCAAAATACTTTCGCAATTCCTTCTCAACATCTGATTAGCATGAAGGGCTGCAAATCTCACAGCTCCTTGGAAGAAGAACTTGGGTTACCTAGGGATATCGAAGACTACCCACTTGTAATAATAATCAATGGTTGTGTGATGCTTGAAGAGCCAATCCATGCCTAAGATAACATCGAAGTCACAAACGATCAAAGAAATAAGACCCATTGACAACAACTTGTCCGCCAATTCTACTCTACAACTCTGAGATAACATATCTCATGTAGAAGAATTGTGTCCCCAATAGGAATGGATACCGCGAGATATACATCTAAAGGTTCTATCGTAATAGCTAAACGATGCAAAAATTCTGGCAAAGCAAAAGAATGTGTAGCACCAGAGTCTATGAAAACTCTAGCAGGAACAGAAGATATGATGATGATACCTTGCACCACGGATGGTGAAGCTTCAGCCTCCTCGCGAGTGAGAGCATAGATGCATCCCTTAGTAGCCGCTTCTTGTCCTGGCGCCCTGATCTCCTTGACGATTAGGCTGAGCTAGAGCTAGTCCAGTAATACGTACTGGTGGCTTCTGAATCTGAATTGATTGCTGCTGTTGTGGTCCTCCCATTTCTTTGTTCTTGCAGTAAGTGGATAGATATCCGGTTTTATCACAATTGTAGCAGGTCCTCGGTGTTCCGTTGCAGTAATGTCCATGAAAGTGGACCTTCCCATACTGGTTGCATAGATTCCAAGTTTGTTGCTTCGCGTCTCCTCCATTCTGATTCTGGGGTTGTGCTTGAGTGTGAAACTTCTTGGCAGGGTTGTTACCTTCATTGTGATTTTTGATCGGTCTTGTGTCTCTATTCCTCTTCGGCTGTGATTCCCGGTGCTTGTACTCGTCATTCAAACTCTTTTCTGTGAGGAGATCCTTGGTCACCAGTTCAGACAGTTTTTGCCTCGAACAAGGACACTCGGTTGCGGATAGCAGGGCGTAAACCTCTCTCGAACATGACTACCTTGTCTGCTTCATCTGCAATGTACTATGGCACGAATCTCGATAATTCGACAAACTTTGCCTTGTACTCAGCTACTATCATTCCTTTTTGCTCCACCGTTAGGAACTCCACTTGCTTTTGCTTTTTTATTACCACGGGGTAGTACTTGTCATCGAACAACTCCAAAAACTTCTTCCAGATAAGGTCCTGATCTCTTCCTTTGAACTAACGCTACACCATGCGGCACCAATGCTCGGTTGGTCCTTCCATAACACAAGTTGCCAATGACACTTTATGGTCATCAGTGCAACCTAAGCACTCGAAAATCTTCTTAATTCTCAGCTTCCATGTTTCTGCATCATCGGGGTTGGTCGATTCCTTGAAGATCGGAGGATGTGCCTTCATAAACTTCTCGAACATAGAACCTTTATCCAAGGTCATTGATTTGTCTCATTAACTACTTTTGGTTGAGCCTATTGCCCAGCAAGCATGCCAACCAGTGCTTAGAGAGCCTGAAGAGTTCTATCAGGAACTAGGACAGTTGGGGAAATTGGAACTGCTAGGGTTGCTGGAGCCATTGGGGTTTCATTCACAGGAGTAGTGATCAGGGTATGCTCCCCTTGTGCAGCTTTGGTCGATGCATAAGAAGAGTAAACGTTGCGTCTAGGGCGAGCCATCTACTGATATCATAAGATCAATATATATATATATATATATATATATATAAGCACATGTGAGAAAAACCTTGATAAATTATAAATCAAGAACTCATAACTAATAGGATGCTAGGGATTTAGACCTCTTCTAGACATGATGAAATGTGTGTTTTTAGAACTTTATACTTTGATACCAAACTTTTCACGTCCCAAAATGGGAAATGTGACCGTTCATGGTTCATGAGCCTTAGCCCAACAAACTAGGTAAGCCTTAACATGAATTTAGCGAACTATATGTTAAAACAATATTCTTTTTCATGGATTTAAATAATAGAATCCAATATCATAAAAGCGGGTCAAAACAGCCTATAATATCTCTATAATGATGTCATAGTATCAATGATAAAATGTACAAGTGGGGTGGTAGTTTAGTGGCAACAAGCTTCCCTCCCCCACTTATCGCCCCAGGGTCGAACCCTGGGGCCCCCAATCCCCATTAATTACCAAAAAAAATGATAAAATGTACTAAACAAATGCAGAAGCAAATATAATAAATATCCTAGAGGTCAACACTCATGGATCCCACACAGCAGTCCATTTACTCGATCTCCTCTCATAGGCTACCTAAATGTTACGGTACAACATCAGTATAAACTGGTGAATGAAATCATGCATAGTACAGTACAGTTCTAAAATAGGGAATACAAATAGTTTGTATATGGAATCGTAACATGGCATGGTATACATAGTAATATCAAAAAGGGTAAGCATAACCCATCAATTCATTTCATTCATTTCCTTTCTTTTGAAAATCTATATCTTTTCTTCTTTCAATTCATCAAAGTTGGACATCAGAGGTGTCCTCAATAACTAAATTAGTATCATCATATAATAAATGGTATAGCGACATGCTCGTACAAGACTGGGAATAATCAATCAATCAAAGATACAGGAACAACCATAGCATACTCAATTCCACATCATAACTCAGGGTCACTTGGCCATTGGATTCAATATCAAAAATAGAGTCACCAAGGTTGGCGCCTGAGCTTATTCCCTATATGATTCGAGTTAAGGTCACTGGACTCACCTGGACTATCCCTTAACCGTTGAGTCTACTAGGGTCAACACGAGATTCTAACTGGTTCTATTCCCTTGCTGGCCAAAGTTATCTCCGAAGAGAACTATTCCTTGGACTTTATTCATATTCCAAGAATCCTATCTAATAAAGAATAACTTCTTTTCATTATCTTTAAATTAGTTATGTCATGGTTTTGCAAAAAAGTATATCATACATTTGTTTAAAAGCATTAAAACATATGCATTTTTCCTTAAATAATTTATGTAAAGATTTTGCATATAAAAGTATAAGTGAAAACATTTAAAGCATGTATAACTTTCTTTTTAAAATAATGTTTGGGGAATAAAGAAATTTATTTGAAAGATATATAGCAAGAATCCACTCACCTCAAGTCCAACCTAATCTCTAAGAAAAAAGGATGCAAGCTATACCAACCTGATATAATGCAATAATTCAGATAAATAAAAAAAGCTAAAGTATTAATCTAAAGCTACCAAACGGTCCCTTTACCCATTTAATAATTTCCCATGTTTGTTTATGAAGTTAATTAAATTATTAATTTAATTAGTTTGTCCTTAAACTAATGCCCAAATAGAGCCTAAGGATTTTGAATTAAATTTACTTTGTTTTTCACAAATTTAGGTTCCATGAGTTGACCCAAGAAGGGTTTGAGTCAACACCAGGGCGGTCCCAAGGGCCTTGGGTCGACATAGAAGGATTGTGTGTCAACCCAAGAGGGTTACAGAGGCTTAGGGTTGACACAGAAGGGTTGTGTGTCGACCCAAGAGGGTCCTGGTAAAAAACAAAGGATAGCCATGAGTCGACACCAAGGCAGAGGGGCAGGCTGGGTCGACACCAAGGAAACTTTTGTCAACCCAAAGGCAAAGGACAAATAAGTGTCGACACAAAGGGGACTTGTGTCGACCCCCAAGGGTTTCCAGCATCCATGAGTTGACATCGCCACCTAGAGGGTCAATCCAAAGGTCGGGACAACCATTACTGGCTTCTGCAATTCGAGTTTTTCTATGGTTTCTTTTAACCCTTTTATTCTTTAATCATCATATAAGATGTTTTATCATGTTTTTACCTGATCTAAACTTATTTTATCAATTAATTACGTAATATTTTAATATAATTATATTCTGGTTATACATATATATATATATATATATATATAACTGTTACGCTTATATATATATATATACTGTTATATATATATATCTCAATATATAAGTTTTAATCTCTGCTTTCATTGATATATCTTGATATAATCCTATATGTTTACATATATGTTCTACTATTTATATATCTCTATCTTGATTACATACATTTTGACATATGGTTCTACTGATATAAACATGGCAAACTCTTATTTATTTTCATGCTTGGTTGTTTGATTCTTTAACTAAATAATGAACTACAATAGGAATATACATATACGCATATGTGTTCTTACAGAGAAACTGAAACGGGGGTGTTACATACCTATAATCACCAATGGTGAAGTGTACGGTGATGGTGGAGGTCACGGTGGTCGTGCAAGGTGGTGGTGCATGGCAATGGTGGTGCTGGTTAGTGGCAGAGGTGTGTGCGAAAGGGAGGGAGAGAAAGATCGGAAGAGAGATTGCAGAGGGAGAGAGAGATTGAGAGGGGTGGAATTTCTGAGGAACGCTCCCATATAAATTGGGAGCTAATCTCTAAGGAAAAAGGATGCAAGCTACGTCAACCTAATATAATACAATAATCTAGATAAATAAAAGAAGCTAAAGTATTAATCTAAAACTACCAAATGGTATCTTTACCCATTTAATAATTTCCTATGTTTGTTTATGAAGTTAATTGAATTATTAATTGATTTAGTTTGTCCTTAAACTAATGCCCAAACAGGGCCTAAGGATTTTGAATTAAATTTAAATTGTTTTTCACAAATTTAGGTTCAATGAGTCGACCCAAGAAGGGTTTGAGTTAACACAAAGGCGATCCCAGGGGCCTTAGGTCGAGATAGAATGGTTGTGTGTCAACCCAATATGGTCACAGATGCTTTGGGTCGACACAGAAGGGCCGTGTGTCGACCCAAGAGGGCCCTGGTTCGAAACAAAGGACAGCCATGAGTCGACACCAAGGTAGAGGGGCAGGCTGGGTTGACACCAAGGAAACTTGTGTCAACTCAAAGGCAAGGGAGAAACAAGTGTCGACAGAAAGGGAACTTGTGTCAACCCACAAGGATTTCCAGCATCCATGAGTCGACACCTCCACCTAGAGGGTCGATCCAAAGGTCGGGAGAGCCATTACTGGCTTCTGCAATTCGAGTTTTTCTATGATTTCTTTCAACCTTTTATTCTTTAATCGTCATATAATGTGTTTTATCATGTTCTTAACTGATCTAAACTTATTTTATCAATTGATTACGAAATATTTTAATATAATTATATTCTGGTTATACATATATATATATATATATATATATAATTGTTACGCTTATATATATATATACTGTTATATATATATAATACAATTTAGCTTGGTGTTGATGAGACATTTGTCCTATGTGGCAATTTTAATAGTTGTGATTTTTTTAATCTAATGGTTGAGAAAGAGAAGAGAGAGATGATAGAGAAAAAATAAGTGAGTTCTACATTTAATTAAAGTTTCATAAATAATTTTAAACATCTTTTTTTTTCTTTTAATATTTTAAAATTAATTATC
>JAUTBS010240418.1:0-11381 GCA_032361285.1 Aequorea victoria
TTTTGGGTTTTACAAATATGTATGTTTTGATAATAAAAAAGGCGCACGATGCGGGGGTAGGGCGGCAGAAAAGGGTCAAGCAGGGTTGTGAGGGATCAGTCCTCGAACATGCAGAGCCCTTGCCGTGCAATGTCATCAATAGCGAGAAAGCCATTGACCTGAAAAGTGGTCATGATGTGCAGCTTTCTCATAGCCCATTGGGCGGATGGACGAGAGGCAGAGGGTGAGGCGTCAGATGAGGACACGCGACTTCGCTTAGAAGCCGGGGTTCAGCGCTGAGATGACATGTTGGAATTGAGAAAATGATGAGAATGGGCTTAACAAAAACAAAATAAAGAATCACCAAAAGATAGATGAAAATCTCACCGGAAGTTGGAAGGTCGCCAGAAGGCTCACCGAAAAAATGGAGGTTCGTCAGAAATTGCACCGGAGTGTCGCCAAAAAATGAAAGTTGTCGGAATCAGTTTATGCAATCGTGCATGGGTATCCCTTGAAGAGATGAATGCAAACCTCTAATTAATTTTGCAAAAAGGGAACCGGATTAGCATAGATCTGAAGAAGTACAGACGAGAATATGGCTGGAGAACTCGCTAGAGAAGGCGATCATACGATGTATGTAGCGTCTGGACAGTGTGGGCATGGCAGCGATGACTCAGGTGCCTCGCAGTTGGTCCGAGTGGTGGAGGATGAGGGTGATGGTGGTGATAAGGAAAGGAGGCGAAAAGAGAGAGATATAAATGTAGAGAGAAAGAGTAGAAACAGATAGAGAGAGAAGATGAAAAGATTGGACAGAAATAAGATGATATAGAGAGTGATGAGATAGATATAGAGAGGTGCAACCATTCGGTTGCCCCTTTTCATTTTTCTTTTGTATATATATAATGTCCGAACATTTGGGGGAACGTCCGGACATTGTCAAGCAGTGGCACTCGAATGGTTGAACGTCTAGACGTAAGGAAAAAATGCTCATACATTTTCTAGCTGTGGAGTGGGATGCAAAAGACGTTCAAACATTATTAGTCACATCCGGACACTCAGATAAATGTATGGGCACAGAGTAAAACGTTCGGACGTAGAATGCTATAAATTTTGCCAAAAAAAATGTCGGGCCACGAAGATTGGTTGTCCGGACATTCTTTTCCATCAAATATTTTATTCAAAAACGTTCGGACGTTAGTCATGGATGTTCGGACGCAATCGAACAGTGTGGTCTCCAAACAAGAACGTCCGGATGTGGACACGTAGTGTCCGGACATACTTTTTTTTTATCAAAAAGATAGAAACCAGAAAAAAAAAACTAAAAATCAAGTCGACTCTCATGTTAAAAATTTTGGGTTTCTCTTAAAAAGAACTAAGTTTACCCTCTTCAGGCAAACGTCAATAAAGCTTAAAGACTCGGATAAACTGGGTCCGTGAAGTCAACATACTCGACTATCTCCTCGTCACTAATCCATTCGACATACAGTTTAAGCCGTTGGCCGCTGACCTTGAGAAATTTCCCAGTTTATGGATTTTTAACCTCAACCGCACCATAAGGGAAAACTTGTATAACTATGAATAGGCCATCCCATCTGGAATAGAGCTTACTCAGAAATAGACGCATTTTAAAATTGAAGAGCCACACTCACTGATGTAGCTCGAAGGACTTACGGAATATGTGCTTATCATGAAATGCCTTAGTCCGAGCCTTATAAATCAACGAGCTCTTATACGCGTCATTGCACATCTCCTCCAACTCATTTAGTTAGAGTTTTCGGTGGGATCCTTCAGCGGCCATATCAAAGTTGAACTTTTTAATGGCCTAAAGAACTTTATGCTCCAGCTCGACTGGTAGGTGGCACGATCGTTCGAACACTAGATGGTATGAAAACATGCCAATAGAAGTATTGTAGGCCATATTGTAAGCCGACAGAGTATCATTTAGTCTAAGAGACCAATCTTTACGACCAAGTCTTACTGCCTTTTCTAGGATACTTTTAATTTCCCTATTGATACTTATACCTGACCACTAGTCTGCGAATGATAAAGGGTGGCTACCTTATGCGTGATGGAGTACTTGCGAACTAGTGTGTTAAAATATCTATTATAGAAATGAATCCCCTCATCACTGATAATGGCACGGGGAAAGCTAAACCGACTTAAGACATATCCTTAAAGGAACTTGACCACCACTTGGTGGTCATTAGTCTTGGTTGCTACTGCTTCTACCCATTTTGACACATAATCAACCGCCACAAGGATATAAATAAATCTGAATGAAGGCGGGAAAGGACCCATAAAGTCAATGCCCCACACGTCAAAAATCTCGATGATTAGAATAGGTGTGAGGGGCATCATGTCACGGTGTGATACATTTCCTATTTGTTGATAGCGCTGACAGGCTTTACAGAAGACATATGCATCCTTAAAGAGTGTCGATCAATAAAATCCACTCTATAAGACTTTAACGGCGGTCTTCTTACCACTGAAATGACCACTGTAATCTAGAGTGTGATAAAAAGTGAGGATGCGCTGGTATTCACTCTCGAGAACACATCGCTGAATGATTTGATCGGGATAATACTTAAATAATTATGGGTCCTCCCAAAAATAGAATTTAACTTGCGAAAAAAATCGATCTCGTTCTTGCTTAGACCAATGAGAGGGATTTGTCCTATTACAAGATAGTTCACTATATTTGCAAACCATGGAGGACTGACTTGTGAGATCGCAAAAAGTTGCTCGTTAGAAAATGAGTCCTTTAAGAATGATGGATCACGCGAAGTCTTAACTATGATCCGAGATAGGTGGTTCACCACTGAATTTTCAAACCCTTTTTTGTCTCGAATTTCAAGATCAAACTCTTGTAACAAAAGGATCCACCTAATCAACCTAAGTTTTTTGTCTTTCTTGGCAAGTAAGTGTTGCAAAGCAGCATGATTAGAAAACACAATAACCTTAGATCCTAGTAAATAGGACCAAAACTTATCCAAAGCAAATACTACAGCTAGAAATTCCTTCTCAGTAGTAGTGTAGTTCAATTGAGCATCAAAGAAGGTCTTAATAGCATAATAGATAGGACCAAAACTCACCCATTGTCCCAAGACTGCACCAACTACATAATCGGATGCGCCGCACATAATCTCAAATAGGAGGGACCAATCGGGTGATTGTATAATTGGGACAGACGATAATGCACCATGGAGCTTTGTAAAAGCTTCCATGCAAGGCTCATTGAAGACAAAAGGAGCGTCCTTAGCTAGAAGGTCACATGAAGGTTTTAAAATCTTACTAAAGTGATTAATGAATCACTGGTAGAGCCCAGCATGCCCTAGAAAAGATCTAGCGTGATTTACGGTAGAGGGGGTGAAAGTTTAGAAATGAGGTTAATTCTAGCTTTATCAACTTCAATCCCCCTCTTGGACACTATATGCCCCAAGACTATTCCCTCTTGAATCATGAAATGGCTCTTCTCCCAACTCAAGATAAGGTTTATCTCGCTACAACTTTGAAGTACTTTGACAAGATTTTATAGACACACTTCACATGTCATCCCAAAGACCGAGAAATCATCCATAAAGATTTCGAGAAATCTTTCTACCATGTCAAAAAAGATAAACAACATGCACCATTGAAAAATCACCGATGCATTGCACAATCCAAACAACATGCGCCGATAGGCAAAAGTGCCAAAAGGACAGGTGAATGTGGTTTTCTCTTGGTCATCCGGGTGTATAGGCACTTGATTATATCCTAAATAGCCATCTAGAAAATAATAAAAGTTTTGGCATGCCAACCGTTCTAGGATTTAGTCAATAAAGGGTAACGAAAAATGATCATTGTCATGCAGTTTAATTTCTGGTAGTCTATACACACACGCCAACCAGTCATTGTGCATGTGGGGATCAACTCGTCCTGGTCATTTTGCACAACAGTGATGCCAAACTTTTTTGGCACCAGTTGGGTTGGACTAACCCACTTGCCATCAGAGATGGGGTAGATGATACCCGCATCAAGCAATTTTACCACTTCCTTCATAATCACCTCCTTTATATTTGGATTAAGCCTTATTTTCATTTTGCGAGAAGGCTTATCATTTTGTTCGCAATGAATGCAATGCATGCAAATGGAGGGGTCAATGCCTTTTAAATCATCAACGGGCCATCCTATGGCACTCTTACGTTCTTTAAAAATAGTAATTAACTGCCTTTCATGATTAGGAGATAAGTTAGAAGCTATGATTGCTGGAAGGGTGTCATCAGATCCAAGAAATACATACTTAAGTGGTGCCGGCAAAGGCTTCATCTCAAGTTTTGGGAAAGCCTTTATAGATGGGAGGACTGGTGCACTGGCCAAGGGAAAAATGACTCAGTTCTGGCTTTCTAAGGTACCCAATCCATGAGCGGTGAAGAATTTTGCAAGGAATTCACCTCCTCTACGGATGGATCTATGTCAAATGCTTCGTAGCCAAAATGATTCAAATAGGTTTCTAAAGGATCATTGGCTAAAATGTATGGAAGTGCTTCTTCAACTATCTCATCATTTATATTGATTGCAAAACAATCATCCCTCTCCTTAGGTGGTTGTTGAGAGGCACTAAAAACATTTAGCCTTACTTTCATATTGCCAAAAGAGACATTCATAACCTCCGTTCTACAATTTATGCAAGTATTGGTCGTGGCCAAGAAAGGCCGACCAAGAATGACAGGGATTTATCTCTTAAAACTCTGCACCGACTCCATCTCAAGGACTATAAAATCTGCAGGAAAGAAAAAATTATCTATCTTAACAAGGACATCTTCAATGACTCGACGGGGTACCTTAAATGATCGATCAGCTAACTACACGGTGACAATGGTAGGCTTTAACTCTCCAAGCCCAAACTTCTCGTAGATCGAGTATGGCAGTAAGTTAACACTAGCCCCAAGATCTAAAAGTGTCCCATTTATGGAATGATTTCATATAACACACATAATGGTAGGCATACCGGGGTCTTTCATCATAGGTGGTGTGGGGCATTGGAGGATAGAACTCACTTGTTCAGTGAGTAGAATTTTCTTCGACACGCGAGTTTGGGATATATAATGAGATGGTGTGTCAAGGCAAGTAGAAAAATGGGCTTTAGGTATATATAATGAGGGCCTATTTTCCTTAGATGGACTAGACAACTCGGGAGGGGTGTCCTCATTTGATGTTGAAGCTTTGTCAATCCCATATTCCTTGGGGTTACTAATAGACTCTTTCCATTTTCTAAAATTTTCCTCAGGTCTAGTCTCGACCTCTCGCCCATTCCTATGCGTCACTACCACCTTCGCTTGCTCGTGAAATGAATTACTAGCTTGCGAGCCATCTATCCCATATTGACCTTTAGGGTTGTTTACAGGCTGGCTAAGCAATTTTCCATTGTCTCGTCGATTCAAAGCGTTAGCTAGTTACCCCATTTCGGTCTCCAACTTAGATATGGATTGGGAGTTAGAATGTAGCAACTTGGTATTACTCTCCAGCCCGTGAAGGGCTTGCAACACGTTATCCTCAAAGGTAGTGTTTCGTGGACGAGGAGGAGGGGGTTGTTGGTAAGGCTATTGTGCCATCGATCAAAAAGATGTGGAATGATACGTATTAGGATAGGATGGCTGAGATGGAAGAACGAATAGACTATTTGGAAGTTGTGGTTTTCAAAAGAAATTAGGGTAATTTTTTCATCTCGGGTTGCAAGTGTTGGAATATGAATTCTTCCCCAATCTAGAGAAACCCTAAGCCGCATTAATTTATTCCTGAACAAAATTAAGAAAATGAGAGGCTAAATGAGAATCACTCACAAAATGAGTAGTGCTCACACATAAAGCACACGCTTCCTGAGAATTAGGAGGCTGTGATGATTGTGGTGAAGGATTTTGACCCACGGATAACAAAGTATCTAATTTTTGAGTCAAAGTGTCAATATTAAGTGAAAGGTCACTGGAGTGGTTAATTTTAAATAACCCCCTTGCTTACGTGTGTTGGTCGACACATTCCTCTCATCTCAAGACAAAGCATGGTGCTGTGAATTTTCAGTGACATATTTAAATAAATCCCATGCTTTGTCCTCACTCTTCATCACAAAAGTCCACACACACGAGGCATCTATCATTTGACGATTCTGAGCAGATAAACCGTCATAAAAACATTAGACGAGCTTTCATTTAGGGACAACATGGTAGGGACATTTTCTGACAAGCTTCTTTAGTCTTTCCCATGTTTCAAAAAATTACTCACCATCATTTTGTGAAAAACTAGTGATGGATCGCCTGATCTGGTTGGTGTTACCAATGGAAAAGTAATTTTTAAGAAATTCCTATTGGAGTTGGGTCCAGGTCGTAATGACAATTCCTTGTAAGGAGTTCAGCCAGTACTTAGCCTTGTCTGTTGATCTTGACTGTTGAACAGACTTTTAGGAATTTGTTAAGATGGTTATATGGGTTCTCGTTATTAAGTTTATAGAATGGTGGTAACATTTGAATGGTACCAGACTTAATCTCATAATAGTCTTGTGTAAATTAGGCACCCTTATGCATGATGGTGATGTATAGGTTGAGGGGTAAAATATTCCCTCAACTGTCGAGCTTATTTGTCTACTGGGGCTTGTTGGTCTACTAGATCTATGACCACAAAATGAAGTGGTTGTATAAGCTTGCACAAACGGGCTGAAGGTCTATTGACCTTAAAGGTTTGCTCAATTTCTAGGTCTAGTGAGATTAAATCAGGATCACAAGATCATCTACCATGCATTCATAAAGTAAAACTACCAGGAACTATAAAAACTAATTATGTCAATCACCCCAATGCTAGTTATTTGTTTTCTAAAAAGATTACAACTAAAACTCACAACGCGTATGTAGAGGAAACATAGTTCCGTTGTGCTGAAACTTCTAGTTCTTCACAATCAACAGTAACTTGCACCAAGGGATCAACATGGCAAGTTTAACAACAATGACAAAGGAAATCCTAACTACAAATTTAAAAAAAAAAAATCATAAAACAAACAACCGTGCTAATTGTCCCCAGCAACGGTACTAAAATTTGATCCATCGTTTGAGTGACCAAAAATAATATATAATAAACCAAGTAAAATCAACTACTCTGTAGAATAATGGTTAAGACCGGATATCGTTCCATAGGAATAATAAAGTTTAGTTATTTAGTTTTCTAATTAACTATTCAATTAATTCGAAAGAAGGATGTATGATTGAGAAGATTTGATTAATCGATTGAACTAAAAGGAAATAAAATTCTATTAAATGAAAGATATCTAGGGTTTTGAGTCCACCCTAGTCTTGTATTCATAGGTTTTATCTTTACTTTAGAAACTCTCAAACGAATCATTTCAAAACACCATTATGGCTACGAGCCTAATGATGTTATCAAAATGATACAGATGAATGGTAACGGGAATAAAATATCTAGATCGGCACGAGTTGTCCAAAATTAGATCATGACATAACTCGTCCTCTCCTAAGCATATTCTATCACAATCTACATTCATCGATAAAAGAAAACTATTGTATAACATTCATTATTCAAATCACAGAAAATAATAATGATCAAAAAGATTTTAAACTTTGGAAAATCATTCTTGAAGCCCAAGAAGCATCTAGAAAAGTTATACAATTAATGATTCGAAATAAAAGCAGCTCCAGAACTTAGTAAAAATTACATTACAAAACTAGAGTTTCGTCGAAACCCTACATGAAGGACCTAGCCACTCATCGCCAGAAGGGATGAAGTCGATCCGGATGAGAATGTCATTGAGATCTTCCTTCCCACCTCCGTCTTTGACCCAATCGTTGTCTTTTTCTCTCCAAAGTTCAGAACCCTCGTAACGAATGTAACCCCTTCTATTTATACCCCCAAGTCTCAAAAGTAAAAATAATACCTTTAAAAAAAATTGAAACTCGCGTCGGGCATTCGGACGCTGGTGACGTGCGTCCGAACGTTTTGTCTAGTGGACTTTCCTCGCTCGGGCATTCGGACGATCCATTGCTACGTCCGGACGTTTTTGTCTAGTAATCTTTTTCTTGCCTCTTTTTCATTATTTTCCTCTCTTTTAGTCCATTCTTTCCAAATGTTCTTGTACTTATTGCTGCACACAAATAACACTAAAATACATGTTATACTAATGACTCAAGGACATAAAATATAAATTAGAGGGCTTAAATGTATCCATTTAAACTCAAATCAAATGTCTTTGAGTAATGCCCTTGATGTGTTTTTGGATGAGTAATTCTGCTATGAAATGATGCTTTTTTGTGCTGGTTTTGTTGTGTTGTTTTTGGATACTTGGTATGCTGTTAAGTAGGGGTGTGCTGCTGAGCTTTGTATATACTTTTGTTGTTGTGAGAGAAGTTTTTCTCTTTTTGGTTGCTAATAGAAAGTGGCATTGGCTAAGATCAAATGGCCTTACATTTATCTTTTGCTCTGTACCAATGGACTTAGAAATTGCGTGAAA
The DNA here is from genome assembly GCA_032361285.1 of Aequorea victoria. Lineage (NCBI taxonomy): Eukaryota > Metazoa > Cnidaria > Hydrozoa > Leptothecata > Aequoreidae > Aequorea > Aequorea victoria. The sequence goes on from JAUTBS010240418.1 coordinate 8,465, forward strand.
ATATAGAGGAACGGTAATGTTGAGACAGAATTTGAAGTAGAGAGTGCATTAGAACAGAGAGTTTGGAAACAAACATCCCCGAGTCTTTGTGCTTTCGCTTATGAATATATGCTTTGTTACAACATAGACCCACATGATCGGTGAATCCTATTCTTCATACTTCACGTCTCTCATTCTCTACCCTCGTTGTCTTCTATTCTTTCTACTCTCTCTTTTTCTTCTCTCTCCCCTCTCTTATTCTCTTATATGTGTTTTGAGCTTCTTAACCTTTACGGCCGCGCCAAAACTGACGACGGAGACCAGTGCATTGTGTTAAAAACGGACTTTGTAAAATTATAATGCATGATTTTTGGTAAATTCTGGGACAAATTAACTGTGGGGCTCACACGTCTATTGAAAACGGGTTGAAGTTGATATGTGTCCAAGTTGAATAGTTGATAAAATCATTACTTGAACATGGGTTAAATGGTAGTATTAAAGTTATGTCTCATATTAAAACATATAAAGTTTTTAATGGGTATATAAGCTTTAAGTTTGGATTCGGATTTGGATTTGGACTCTAAGAGCAAAGGTACCCAAATTTTATACATGATGAAGACTTACTCAAGCAGTATTTGACCCAAATAACACGCATGCTGCCCCGATGGGATTGAGTTGAGTTAATAAGATCCAGAAATTTATACTTTCAAAAAAAAGTTTATTTAAATTTAAAGTCGGTTATTGACCATTAAAGATCCAAAGGTTATACATACCTAATGCATCTGCATATTTCGGCATCCAATTTTCTTCTTCTGCATTGTGCATTTTGAGGGAATACAAATCCTATTTTGGTTAGTTAAGGCAGGTAGATTGAATGCATGAGGTTAGTTAAGGCAGGTAGATTGAATGCATGAGTGTTCGATCGTTTTATCTTGAGAAATATTCGTCCCATGAGCACTAGTATGACAAACGAATATATCTTAAAGACATAGTGTAATACACTGGTCTCAATTCATTTTAATGTCTTTAATTTGTCTGTATCTAAGTTCTGCATTGTTCATTACAAGTTCTATTGCAAACTATGTTTCTCTCTTGCTTCTGTTTTCTTGTGTTACACCATATCAGTGTACGTTTAGGTTATAATTTAACAGTCCTTGTTACTGGTACTGTTTTCTGATTTCTTCACCTGAAAACATTTTCTTATTTCTTCACTAAATTCGCAAGTATCCTTTCCCCCAAAATTATGAAATCTCGGAGAGTGTCACCACGAGCAACTAGAACCATATGTAGATGTCGATGGCCATTTTGGAGTTCATTCAAAATCCAACCTTAATAAACCTATTCTCGTCATCCTGGCGAGTGATGGCATGGATATTCAATGCTAAAAAACAGCCACTATGTGACACCTTGAAGTTCCCTTGGACAGGGCGGCCCTTAGTAATTTGGGGTCTTAAGTACATATTAAAAAAAGAGCATTATAATTTTTTATACTCACAACTTTTTTTTTTTTTTTTTAATATTATAAAAGTTTGAAAGTGCAAAAATTGTCTAGTTGCTTCACATTTCACCAATATCTAATTTATAATGAAAATAACGCTAAACAAAATTAAAAATCATAGTATATTAAAACAAAACAAAACAAGAAGTTGAACTAATAATAGCACATGATCAATTAAACAATATTCTTCTCGCATGTTTTGCTACAAAAATATCAAAATTTTGGAGGATTTTTAGGAGGCATTTTTATAAAAATTTGCAAATTAAATAAAGAATATAGACGATAAAATTAGAATAGAACATATAGAAAATAGAGGCATTGTGCATACAAAAATGCAAAATAGTATTAGAACAAAAGTTCTAAAATCAAATAAAAAACATAACTTAGGGAGGTATGACACTTAGAATACATCCATTATGCATACAAAAATAATTAATAAAATTAGAATAACAAAAAATAATAAAACTTGTACATATTAAAAAAACACATAACTTATGCTTCAGTGTTTGAGCCACTTCCTACAAGTCTACAATTTATAGTTTTTGTCTAAACTCAAAGAAAGCTTCCTTAATCCTCAGTTTCTTTTATATATGTTCACTTTTGATATATAAAACATTTTTTTCAGTCTTTAGATTTGGCTTTGTTCGGATTGGGCTATTTAGTTTTAATAGACAATTTTTATTTTATAATTTTATACAATGACTAATAAATGGTATTACAAAATTATAAAAAATTGGGGAGCCAAGGCGGGCCACCTTGTGGGCTTGCCCACAGAGCCGACCCTGCTCTTTGGGTTGTGCCCCCTCGAGGATTCGGGTATGAATTTTATTTTATTTTAATTTCTAAATCATTTATTTACTTGTGTTTGCTTATTAAATCATTCACACACAAAAGCAGAATGATCCAATATCGATAGTAATGAGATGGATTTGGATTCTCTGCTGTGGACAGCATAAGGTAGTGCTGAAAAAAAAAAAAAAAAATTTTTTTTTTTGCCTTATACTGTGAACAACACTGTGTTGTCCACAGTAGAGAATCATCTCCGTAATGATATCTTATCATATTTGCTTAAGTAACTCTTTTTATAAAAATTATGCTTGTCATTAATTTTTTTTTTTCAATACAAATTCATTATGATCACATAGCGAATAATGTACGATACTTTTTATTTTTTGCATTAATAATTTATTTATCAAATACTAATAAATAACCTGTTGTGCTCCAAATCACAACAGCACCCCATTCTCCTCTTTCTCACGCATATATTCTTTCTTTGATTCATGTGCATTTGAGAAATCCTCACCCTTTGATAGGTAAAAATAATTCTCCACCGTTCATTTAAATAATTAGAATAACTTGGTGAAGGAGCTCGTTTTTAATAACACTTGCCACGTCACCAATACGGGTCGGGTTGATAAATCAAGGGTCCAGGCCGACATA
>JAUTBS010240529.1:0-10224 GCA_032361285.1 Aequorea victoria
ACATACGGGGGTGGGGCGGGGCAGAAAATATTGTCATCCCTACGAACAAGCCTCACTTTTTGCGTGAATCCACATGCGCATATATATATATTATATAACTTTCTCACTTTTTTATTTTGCTCAAATCTTTTACCGATGTCTCTCTTTGTTTCTCTCTCATCGTGATCTTGTACTTGTCATTATTATCATCGTCGCCAACGGTCACCATCGTCATCGGCTTCTTTTGTCGTAGCCTTCGGCCTCCTTTGTCGTCACCATTAGCCTCCTCTGCCGTCACCACCGCTAGCCCTTCCGTGAGTTATTATTTTATTTTTATTTTTCTTTATTTTGAGTTTTTGAGAATTTTTTGGGAAGTGTTTTGTTATTTCTTGACCACCTCCCTCACTATTTTTTATTTTGAGAAGTAATGCTATTAACATGGATAAAAAATCAAAATTGAACTATGTTCAAACCGTTTTTTACGGATCGATTCTGATTCGGTTTTAATCGCTTCAACCATCCGAATTGATTCTTTATTTTTTGAAATCAATTACAACAATTTAGTTTCTGAATTTTATTGAAACTGAACTAATTCGAACCGTGTACACTCTACCTGCACTTGTTGCGTTTCTTGGTCCGTAACTTTTTTAAAAATTTGAAAGGTACAATTGAATTTGCCAAATGGAATGTATATGGCAAATCGAATATTCAGTAATTCGGTAATTCACTTGGACTATGAAGCTATGGTGGTGACTGCAAAAAATGTAATATATAGAAAAGTGTTAATTGTTGCTCATTGGTGGATGGAAAAACATTACATAGATATATCTAAAAGTAATAGATGACATTTAAAGTAATACTGTACAGACAATATAGATTTTATTATTGGTACTATAAGTACAATATCAGTAAAATATTAACTACTATTTTTATATATATATTATATATATATATATATATATATAAAAACAATTATCCAACAACAAATAATTTTGTATAAACAAACTATTTATCAAATATAATATTTTAATTAATTAATCTAAATTAATTCTTTAATTTCATTATTTACGATGAGATAGCTAACTTATCTATAAAATTTAATATTTAATATTTTAATTTTATAATTCGACCTCTATGTTATGTTTAAAGTCTGAATTAGAATTAAAAAAATATAAGAGAAAAAAATAAGAAAATATATATTTTTTAAAAAATAATAATTTTGATCAGTACGTACGTAGGTTGAAAAAAATAAAAGACTGTTAGAAATCCCAAATTTCTTTTCTTTTTATCCCTAAATCACACTGGGCTGATAGCAGAGTTTTTTTTTAAAAAAAAAATTATTTTTAAAAACACTATTTATAAAAAGACTGTTATTTTGAAACTATTTGGAAAAAAATAAAAGAGGATTGAAGAAGAATGAAAGAGGATGATAGAAATGACAAAAATGAAATAAATGAAATATATTTTAATAAGAAATTGAAATTAAATATTATTTTTACTTAATCTTTTGATACCGGGCAGTATAAAACAATACTGGTCAAAATTATTCTAATTTTTTAATAAAAAAAAAATACTTATTTCTTGGCTCATTTTTTTAACTTTAATTCAAGCTTTAAACACAGTTGAAAGGACGAGTTATAAACTAAAATATTAACTATTAAATATTGAACTTTATAGCTTTCAAGTTAGCTTTCTCATCGTAAATAATAAAATTAAAATTATTTTAGTCTAATTAATCATAATATTATATTAGATAAATATTTATGTTACATAAAATTATTTTTTGTTGGATAATATTTTTTAAAAATATATATGTAATATTTTTAAAACAGTACTTGGTAACTAATTCACTGATACCCGTACCCGTACATACTTGAAGGGGGTCAATTCATAATGAATCGGACCCTAAGCCCAATTCTGAACCCATAAAATATGGATTGGATCAAACAGATTCATGCAATTCACAGGAAAACACAGTCCATAATGAAGATTGATCGAGCCAAAAATAGGAGGCCACCCAAAAGGAGTCAGGCTCCCACACTGAAGAGTCGAGTATGGTATTGCTTAGCCAGACATACGAAGAGCGGAGTATGGTCGAGGTCTAGAGAAGAAATCGAGCCGAGTCATGTGGGCAATCAATGCATATTAATTACTTACACCATCTCTGACATGCCATCAGCAGGCCTACATATTCAGACCGAACAAGTGGAGCAGCTGAAAATGAGCCAACAAAATTTTCTTAGGAGGACTAACCCGATCAAACCTTATTACTTTGGATCATATATAAAGAAGAACTTGTTAGAATTGTATGTTAAAAGTCATACTTTTGTGTAATAGATTTTGATATTTATCTTATTCTTTAATAAAATGAGTTGTTCTTGTTTTAATGAGAATCTACGTGAAAAATGTTTCTACTGCATTATTTATTTAATGTTATGCATGTGTGTCTTTTATTCTACATAGTAGATGATCTGGTGTAGAGTTCGACTTACACACAGAATATCAGATCATCGGTTCTTATGAAATATAAGTTTTTTGTTCAAAGTTTTAGATGAAATTGAACACACTATCGGTAGTATTGTAGCACAGTATTTAAATAGATATGTCTTGATTATAGAGAGTGGTATAGTTCCAACTTGTTGTGCTAGTACACTTGGTGTGTATTGAATAATGTCGTATTGAGGTAATTATTTTTATATTTACTGTATAAAATACTTAACACCTCGTGGTTATTGTGAGTGTTTATATTCTTAATTCCAAAATAATTAATAAACACGTGTACTTAGTAATTTTTATTTTGATTCATAAAAGAGTGAGACCTTTTGTGGGTCAAAAAGTTCGGTGAATTGGATAATGATATTTGTGTATGGTGAATATTAATTATTAACGAAATCTACGTCACAGTGTAGAAATTGATGATACCCCTTGAGAAAACTTATAAGTTTTGATTATGCCAAACTCTATAGTTGAATTTTGACATATCAAATAAGTTAAGTGGAAGATCTCAAGAATTTTTTTAAAACTGTCGATTAAATATAATTGTCAGTAATTTATTTAATTGACGGGTATCTGTAATCTTAACGTAGAAAAATAAATAATTATTTAATAACATAGAGCTCGAAATATAATTTTGAGATAAGTTCGGGAGTGCATTTATAATTCTTTAGTGGTATGATTTATAATTTATGAATTAGTAAATTAATTTGAGTTAAATTAGGGTATCTTAATTATATAAGAAACCCGAGCTTTATTAACTCCTCGAATTCCTCTCGTATCTTATATATATGTCACTTAATTTCTCTTGCCAGCTAGGGTTTTTAGAGATACATTCATTGTATCCAAAAGATCAGAGGCAGCCACCAGAAAAAATTAGGTCACGGGGATCAGAGTCCACTATCTGTTCGTGATCAAGCATATGGAAATATGACAAAAGATTAGAGATACTGTCAAGTTTAGTTTGTGTGCATTCAGCAACTTTAGATCGTGTGTTGAGACGAGATCAAGTCTGAGAGATCTCGAAGGTATAAACCTAGTTCCACTATATAAAATTTAATAAGATCTCATTTTTTTTTATAATTTGTACGTGTTATCACTGGATTTTGAAATTTAATTCCCAACAGAGCTCATCAACTTCCTAAGGTATGCCCTATGTGATATCACAACCTTAATCTCTAAAACTCTCTAATTCTCTCTAGCTTCGTTACTAACTTGACTGATTCTGACGAAATCTCCTTTGTCGGTTAGTTTACTTTATTTTCTTTTGCAGCCTAACTCAATTATTTTGGACGTGGACAAGGTCTGGTGACAGTTCCATCCGATCTTAAAATCATACAGAAACACTCCTGTACATTTGGCGCCGTCTATGAAAACTCACTAGATAAGATCGACCACCGTCCATGGCATTCCCTTCAAAGGCAAACTCTAGAGGATGTGAAAATCGTTAAAACAGGGGCAAATCTCCCATGGAGAGAAACTACACAAGAATGTCCAAAAGGTTCTTGGACAAAAGGCCCGTAAATGGTACCCCAAGGCGACTGGAAGGTGACTTGAGTAAATAGGTCACTATCGACGCTCTGGGAATAGAGATAATTAGCTTGACGGCAGCCCTCAAGATAAAGAACTTGGAGGATAACCCCCAAGATAAGGGGGCAAACGACATGCAAGATTTTGGATCTATTAGGGGAAAGGCTTGGATTCTGCAGAAAATCGCCCACAGATCTTAGATTAGATTATTAATAAGAATTAATTAATTGATTACCCAGAGTTGAAAAATTTACCTTTTAATTTCGGTTGGTTTGAATTAGGACTGCAATTTCTCGGATCTTCCAGTGTATGATCGTATTACCCGATCAGTAAAAATCTGGTGGGTGGTCACCAAAATTGGCCGCCGTCTCTCCTCTCTCTTTTTCGATCTCTCAAACCCTAACCCCCTAATTTGAAAATATGAACCTAAACCACATATTTATAGATTGGGCAAAGTGAGGAGAGACCTAATATGTAATTATGGACTAAACTGGAAACTAAAGGATAATAATTAAATTAGCTTATAAAAGAATTAGAAAATTACATATGAGCACCCCATGATATATTTCTAATTCTTTTAATTGTAATTAATTTCACCAAATAATTACAACTGCACTCCAATTTAATTATCTCAAATCATTGCGATAAGAGTTCTTGTTTGTCGAGTTATATAACAAATAATATGATTCCACGTATTACGTTTTCAATACTCGCTTAGTGAAATTTAATTACTGATAATTTAATTTTACCAACATTTACAATTCTTGATTACCAAATTGAACTTATTTGAATACTACCGGATTAAATTAATAATCTACTAATCAGGTTTACTGGTAGCAACACAATTTATGAATTTATCAAGGGGTATTACAATCCAGAAGTATTCTGAACACAAATTCCTCCAAAATATAACACTTATCATATTCTAATATTTATTAACCAAACTACAGGGTCTATTGAAACAATAAGTCTGAATCTTGCTCGTAAGTAATTTAAGTAATAAAATATTAAAATACGTCAACATTTAATATTTCTCGAGATTAAGAATCTATAAGTTCTCGAGTAAACTGTGAAATTGTATAACTTCAATCATGTCAGTATCTATGATTTAATTTCACATTTGGTCCTATTCAATACATTCCTGGTGTACCGAACCCAATCTCCCTTGAATTATCGAATAAATTCATGTAATTAAGATAAACCATTGAGATTGTGTTCACAGTTATACTGATAGAATGTCAACCCTATCTAGGCTGTGAACTAATATAATTATACAAGAATTGAACTTTTGATCTTTTGTAAGTAAGTTGAGCTCTATCTACAAGAATTCTTATTGTGTATAATTACTGATATTTCGCATATTAATTAGAAATAGTTAAAATATATTTTTCACAAATACATATATAAATGTGCTGAGACAATCTATTATATTATTAAAAAAATAATATAAAATATCTGACACTGATTTTAAATAAAAATCCCAACAAATAGCAGACTAGAGGCTGATCCCAACCCATTTACTGCTCGGAAAGGAGGTTGGGATGGTTATCGAAATGTTTGCTTGAACCAACGCTTCAATGAGTGGTAACGGGAGCATTTGTTATCCCCCTGAGGAGAGCACCGAGGGGTGGCATTCCAGAGAAAGCCAAACATACTCTCTCTCTCTCTCTCTCTCTCTCTCCCTTCGTAGTACTAACCAGAGGGGCATCATCTCAGAAAGAAAGGCAAAGTGAGTGGGAGCAGAGCGGTGCGAAACACCGAGCAGCCCATCAAAGGGATTCGAGAAGAAGAAAATAGCATCACCGAGCTACCATTACAAGAGGAGTAGTTGTCCAGCTCCAAAGCCGAGCAACCCAAAAGGGAAATTCCTTACCACCCCTTTCTCTACCAGAATAGAGTCGTTGGTACTCCCAAAGAGTTTCCCCAAAGTTGACCTCTTACAATACGAAGACAGACCTCAACACCCACATCATCCACTACGAGAAGACGATGACCCTATGGAGTAGGAATGACTCCCATATGTTTAAAGTATTCCCAACCATCCTGGACGAGACTGGTTTGAGATGATTTGATAAACTCCCAGCTGCCTCTATTGAGAGTTTAGGAAAGTTGGCAGCAGTATTAAAGGCTAGGTTTATAACATGCACCAAGATCTTTAAAGACATTGAGGCCTGCCTAGCTCTTAGGAGAGGGAAGAAAGAGACCATGCGCATCTACACAACAAGGTATTGAGAGACCTACAACAATAATGAGCACTACAACGAGAAAATGATGGTGACCCCATTCAGACTCGGGCTCCCCCAGAAAGTGAGCTGAGAGGCTCCTTGACAATGGAGCTCTCCAAGATGATAGAGTATCTGATGAAGGGTGTTGAGCAACACGTCCGGAACGAAGAAGATGTTGGAGTGGTCGAAGCTGATTATGGGGGTTCCAATCCCACAAGACCCACCAAGATGGTAGAAAGCCCAAAGAGAAAATTCATGGGTTAAAACAACATGGGATAGCAGAACCAGAACAACTAGAACTTGACAAGAAATTTAAAGAATTCTATGTTAGCTCCAAAGTTTAATAAATTATTTATTTATTTTAATGATAACAAACAAAGATTTGAGAAAATTAAAAAAAAAAAGAGTTTTAATAGCCACAAGTTTTAAATGAATGATGTAAATGATTTATCATTTAAATAAAGTTTTGAAAATCTCTTACTACATATTTTTAAATCAATCTTCAAATGATCCAAATGAGTTTTTAATGGTTAACACTCATGATTGGGGTTGACCTTATATTTAACAATATTTAAAGTTGTTTCGGGTGATAAAATAAGTGTTAAAATGATTATAAAAATTGTTAAAATATTTTTCAAATAAAGCACTATCACAAAATGAAGACATGAATTTTTCAGTGATTTACAAGAATTTGAGTCGACCCAAAGCAAAGCATGAGCCAACTCAAAACACACTGCTCTCGGTATCTCCTACAGAATTCTCCCAGACGTGACCATGAGTCGATCCAAGAAACTTAATGAGTTGACCCAAATCATGCAACTCTCTGAATCTTTTCACTGTAGAGACTGTGAGCCAACCCACATTCAGCGTGAGTCAACCCAAAGCTGTGTCCAAGATTTTGAGCTGATATGCCTCAACCCACGCATCGACCCAACGCCGAAGATCACATCATGAGTTAACCCAATAGACCTCATGAGTCGACTCAATATGCTCATCACTCAGTACATTCACAAAGACAACATTTGAGTAATCCCAAGGTAAGCGTGAGTCGACTCAAAGCAAGTATGAGCTGACACAAAGCTATCATTGTCGACCCAAAGCATCAACTCAAGGTAGAGACTTTTGTGAGTCGACTAAACCTCACTATAAGTGGTCTCACTGGCGGCTGTCTGCTAAGAAGCCAAGATCACCTCACTCTGAGTTGACCCAAGCAACATCATAAGTCGACCCACGAGAAAAGAATCCTATCCTAAGGAATTTGAGTTGACCCAACCTCACTGTGAGTCGACCCAAATGTGCGATTTCGGAAAAATTACTGCCCGAATTACGTTAGATTTTGGCGGTATCTCAAAGTATTAAATGCCAAGATTCGATCTGGAATGACTATATTCAAACTCGAATCTTTATGGGAATTTAATTTTCAAATCAATCCAAAGAAGATATGAAAAATTATTGACAAATGAGCTACACACCGCAATAATCACTCCTGAGTATTAAGAATATTAAATGCCAAGATTTGAACGGAATAAAGACATTGTTATCAATCTTTCAAAGAAGCAATCAATCAGACAAGATCAGAGAGAGAAAAGAATACAGAAAAAAAAAGAAAAAGAAATCTGAACATCAATCACTCAAGATCAAAATCAGATTCTCTCATCTACTATTCAAAAAAACCCTAATAGATGCTATTCATCATCTTGCTCCTGTATTTTCTTTTGTGAGCTACAATGCAAAAATCTACTCTTCTCAGAGAATATTTCTATCATTGTTTGTGTAACAAACATGTGATGCCCCAAAAATTTGATTCGTCAAGAGACGTAATTATAGTACATAGGGTTATTCTAACATCAATCATCTACCATAATCTAATATTTATCATAAGATAGTAATATTTTTGTTTCCACACATCACACAACCTATTTAAATTGTATATTACATTCCAACAATATTTTATAGAAATTACAAACATATAATTCTTTCGACATAAATATCGCATGATCAAGTGAGCCACGACTCTATGTATTCTTTGGCGGGATCTTTGGCCATCGTCTTTTCTTCAAATTCTGGCATGAAACATCATGAACTGCAAAGTCCAGAAATAAACTCCCAAACCCAATATTTCTAACACATAAATACAAAGCAACAACATATAATAAAGTATGGTATGCATGTTGATGAAACTCTGATTCATGACAAGGATTCCTTTAGGCCGAAAGGATCACACACTCAACCGCACATCCTATGACTTTTGAAACATAACACCCAGAGAGTCACGATCTGGTCTCCCATTGGTGGTCACCATAACTCATAATGGGTTAAATACCCACTGGTTCATGCGAGCCCCCGGCTTGAACAGATCTTAAGACCCGTCTTGTCACACCATGACCCGTAGCAAGTGACATACTCCACCAGTTCATGAATGCCCCAATTGTGACAGGGTATATCCAGGCTAAGAATCTGAACTTAGTTTGTTACCAACCTTACCCCAAAACCTCCTCCCTAACGAGTTGTGATGAGTCTGTTGTTAAGTTTATAGGTCCGACTTGGTGCACCATAGCAATAACTGTACCCATCACAAGGTTACATCATGGAAGGGAATCCCACCCAATCCATCAACTAGAAACATACCCAAGTCACAAACCATGTGAACTTGTCCAACACAACAACATTTCATCAATAGCCAAACCAAGCCAAGCTAAACACAAGGTGTATCCCCCCATCCAAGACTCAGACCATATATGAGAGATGTTACAATACAAGACTAAGATCATACAACTTTTAACATAGTCATAAAACTCATTCATACCCATGGATGGTATTGAAAAGAAACAAACATGTTATAAGAGTAGTTAAAGGCTTAAACACCACATTTTCCAACAAAATAGAGAATTTTAAAATCTGTCACAGTGCTTTAAAAATACTTTAAAACTACCAAAACTTACTGAGAAACTCTGAATATTTACATAGGGCTTGATTATTGTATTACCTAAACTTTTCACGAAGAAACCGAGAGTTTGTTGTGAACAGAAAGGGGCTTAACAATTCATACCGCATAATTTGTCAAAAAATGAGTCTGTTTAGGAGAATTAGGATATCTCGAAATCTACCCAACCAAAATGAGTTTTGTAAACTTTGGGTGAAAATAAGCCCATAGACCTTTCTCTGGACAGGTGGCTAATCTCAAGGAGATGTTTCTAGAATATTCTACAAGGGTTCAAAGTTGGTTGTTTTTCTGCCTCACTGTCCCATGAATTTCAAAAATGGCATAGGGGGTTCAAAAATGCCTTTTTGGGTCCAACAAAACATCACACACACTCAAAACATCCTAAAGAGGCTCTGTTTTAAACAACTTTTAATTTGAAGAATGTTTGGTTCACACGAAATTTTTTAAATTTGTTCAAAGTCACACTGCTTTGAGAATTCTTTCACAATAACATACAAACATCATTTTTTCCTACTTTGACATATTCAAGGCATGTCCAAACACATCATAGCAACACAATATGTTCATCATAAGTTACCAAATATTTCTTACATTATTTCTTCTTTATCTATGATCATTCAAAAGTTTTCGTAGAACAAAGTTCCATACATCATTTTTTTTGTTTTCATGGTTTATCTTTATTTTTGTCCATATTTCTTTTATCTTAGGGATGATTTGAGATAAGAAAATGATATTAGAAGATAAAAGGAGAGTTTAAGAAGTTTCTCACTTGGTTGGTCTTGGTTTATGGAGGTTAGGACTTGGCTTTAGTTTTTTCCTCTTTTTCTTTCTTCTTCTTTCTTTTTCTTTTCTTTTTCTTCTTCTCCTTGTTTGGCCAAATTTAGAGAGAGGGAGAGGTTGGAAGAAAGTGTTTAAAGTGTGGGAGGAAGAGTCCTTTATATAGGCAAGGTGGAGCGTGAAAATTTCCATAATTCTCATTTTCCTTTCTTCCTTTAATTGCCTATTCAATGGTCCTTTCATCCATGATGACAATTATGACAAGAAAATCTTTCA
>JAUTBS010240640.1:0-11380 GCA_032361285.1 Aequorea victoria
TTTCCGTTTCTACGAGATAACCGTCTTATGAATTTGGAATTATCTTGTTGTTACCACCTCAGCAATTTATCTTTTACCAGATTTCTTTCTATTTTAATTTTAGAATGTCTCTTACTTCCTTATTTGTTTATTCTTCCTTTCGTTATTATTCCATCCTTATAGTTTATTAAGGTTTTAGAATATTTTATTAATTTATTTAATTAAAATTTTCTTTATTAATTATTTTAATTTAATAATTTATTATTAAATTTTTAGGTTTTACATTCTTCCCCCTTTAAAAAAATTTCGTCATCGCAATTATAATACTAATCTTGAGAAAACAAATATGGATAGCGTTTACGAATTTTCTTTTCGCACTCCTACGTAGCCTCTTTCACTTTATGATTGCGCCATAAAATTTTGACGAGTCGAATCTTCTTACTTCGTAGAACATTTTCTTTAGTATCAAGAATCTGAACGGGTTGTTCCTCATATGTCAAGTCTTTGTGGACTCAAAGTGGCTCATAATCCATCACATGCGTCGGGCTATAGAGGTACTTCCTCAGTATCAATACATAAAATATATTATGTACTCCCATGAGACTAGGCGGCAAAGCCACACGGTAAGCCACCTCACCAATTCTGTCTAGAATTTCAAAGGGTCCAATATAACGGGGACTCAACTTCTCCTTCTTGCCAAAATGAATTACTCCTTTCTAAGGTGAAACCTTTAGAAATACTCTATCTCCAACTTAAAACTCTAAGTCTCTCCTACGTCGATTAGTATAGCTCTTTTATCGACTTTGAGCTGCTAAGAGTTTACTCCAAATAGTGGCAATCTTTTGAGTCACATCCTTCACCAGATCAGGTCCAAGGAGCTGTCTCTCTCCTACCTTATACCAACACAATGGGGATCTACGTTTTTGCCCATACAATGCTTCATACGGTGCCACTCCCAAACTCGAATGATAACTATTATTATAAGAAAACTCCATCAATGGTAACTGATCATCCCAATTACCTTTCCACTCTAAAGCACAAGCTCCCAACATATCTTTCAACGTCTGAATAGTTCTCTCTGACTGTCCAGCAGTCTGCAGGTGATATGCTGAACTGAAATCCAATCGAGTACCCATAGCAGACTGCAAGGCACTCTAAAACTTAGAGACGAAATGTGGATCACGATCCAAAACAATAGAAATAGGTGAACCATAAAGTCTAACAATCTCTCGCACATACAACTGTGTCAAACGATCCAATCTATGTGTCATCTTGATCGTAATGAAGTGAGCTGATTTTGTGAGTCGGTCCACTATCACCCAAACTGCATCGTGTCCATTACTCGTATGAGATAATCCAGACACAAAATTGATTGTGATGTTCTCCCACTTCCATTCGGGTAGTGGTAATGGTTGAAGCTTTTTCGCCGGTCATTGATGTTCGATCTTCACTTGCTGACAAGCAAGACACTGTGCCATGAATTCTGCTATATTTCGCTTCATGCCGTTCCAGCAGAAATGCTCTCGAATATCTCTATACATCTTAGTACATCCCAGTTCAATGTTGCACCCAGAACTATGAGTTTCGGTCAGAATCTCCTTCCTTAGCTCACTGCTGGCAGGTACACACTCCTGATCTCTGAATTTGAGAATTCCATCATCACTGATACTGAAATCCTTGACCTCTCCTTTGTGAAACTATTCCACATTCCTCTTGCATTCAAGATTATCCTGTTGAGCCACACGAATTCTCCCCAATAAGGTCGGTCTCACTGTCAATTGACTACATAAGACCGTTTCCCCATGTCGTATTATCTCTACATCCATCCTTCTTAAATCCTGCACTAAATGATATTGAACTGTTAATGACGCCGAGCTACCTCCCAAAGACTTCCTACTCAAAGCATCGGTCACAATGTTTGCTTTCCCCGAATGATAAAGTATCTTGACATCGTAGTCTTTCAATAATTTAATCCCTCATCTTTGTCTCAAGTTGAGCTCCTTCTGTTTGAAGATATACTTCAAACTCTTATGGTCAGTGTAGATCTCGCAAGATTCTCCATATAAGTAGTGCCCCCATATCTTCAGTGCGAAGATAATAGATGCGAACTCTAAGTCATACGTGGGGTAGTTATTCTCATGAACTTTCAACTAGCGTGAAGCATAAGCCATCACCTTAACGTGCTGCATCAGAACACAACCTAACCCTTGATGAGATGCATCATTGTATATCACAAAGTTACCACATTCAGTTGGTAATGCTAGAATTGGTGCTGAAGTCAACCTTTGCTTAAGCTCCTGAAAATTGTGCTCACATTTCTCTTTCCATACATACTTTACTCCTTTCCGAGTAAGGCTTGTAAGTGGTAGGGCAATACGAAAGAACCTTTCCACAAACCGTCGATAATAGTCCGCCAGTCTCAAGAAACTACAAATCTCAGTCATTGACGTCTGTCGTGGCCAGTCGATAATTGCCTCAATCTTGCTGCTGTCCATAGATACTCCATCTTTAATAATAACATAGCCAAGAAAAGATACATTGTCCAACCATAATTTACACTTACTAAACTTGGCATACAATTTGTTCTCCTTGAGAGTCTAAAAGATTTATCGTAAATGTTTCTCATGCTCCTCCTTACTTTTAGAGTAGATCAGAATGTCACCAATGAATACTACTACAAAGCGATCCAACTGTAGTTTGAAAACTCGATTCATCAAGTCTATGAATGTCGTTGGAGCATTAGTTAAACTAAGAGGCATAACCAAGGACTCATAGTGGCCATTCCGAGTTCTGAAAGTTGTCTTTAAAATGTACACCTTATTGACCTTTAGTTGGTGATAACCAAACTGTAAGTCAATCTTGGAGAACACTTGAGCTCTTTGCAACTGATCAAACAAATCATCGATGCGTGGCAGAGGGTACCTATTCTTGACAGTGACCTTATTTAATTCTCGATAGTCAATGCACAACCACATCGAACTATCCTTCTTCTTTATAAACAACACTAGAGCTTCCCACGGTGAAATACTGGGTCTAACAAAACCCTTATCCAATAGCTCTTGCAACTGTGCCTGCAACTTCCTTAACTCTAAGGGTGCCATCCTATACGGTGCCTTGAAGATAGGCATAGTACCATGCAAAAGATCGATCATGAACTCAATCTCATGATCAGGAGGAATACCAGGTAAATCCTCGGGAAAGGCATCCAAGAATTCCCTTATAATAGGAAGCTTATCCAACTCTATTGCTGGTACCTTGGTGCCCACAACACTAGGTAAAAGGCCTTCACAAATCTTTCTCAATGTTCAATTTGCATGAAGGGCAACTAACCTCACGTCCTCCTGAATGAAGAACTTAGGTTGCCCCGGTATGTTGAAAACTATCCTCTTTTAATAGCAATCAACGATCGCATGATATTTGAAAAGCCAATCAATGCCCAAGATAATATGAAAGTCATGAATGGATAGAGATATAAGATCTACTGGTAGCATCTTATCATCCAACTCCACTACACCAAGACGACATATCTCATGTAGCAAAACTATGTCCCCAACATGAGTGGACACAAAGAGATAAACATCTAAAGGCTCTACCGTAGTAGATAGATGATGCAAGAACTAAGGTGAAGCAAAAGAATGCGTAGAACTAGAATCCATAAGAGTCCTAGCAGGTACAAATGATATGATGATAGTACCTTCCACCACAGATGGTGATGCTTCTTCCTTTTCATGAGTGAGAGCAAAGACACGTCCCCAAGTCACTGCACCTTGACCTTGTGCCTTATTGACTGTAGGTTGCATCTGATCTCCTAGTCAATTATACTAGCCTTGAGCTGGCCCATTGTTGCGTGCAGGTTGTTTTTGATTCTGAAAAGACTGTTGAACCTATTATCCTTCCATTCCTTTATTCCTGCAATAAGAGGCCATGTGTCCTGCCTTACCACAACTGTAGCACGTCTTTACTGTACCATCACAAAAATGCCCTTGAGAATGGACCTTTCCACATTGGTTGCATAGATTCCAGATCGATTGTCCTAAATTCCCATTAGCCTTAGCCTATGGCTGGTTTGGTGTATAAGCCTTCTTGGCTAGGTTGTTGCCTCCAGAATTATTCCCTATTAGCTTTGAGTCTCTAAACATCTTGGGTTGCATCTCCCTACTTTTCTATGCATCATCTAGACTCTTTTCTGCTAAAAGAGCATTGGTCACCAACTCTGTCAAAGTCTTCACTTCAAACAGTGAAATCCTACTACGAATAGCTGGGCGTGGACCTGTCTCGAATATCATTACTTTATCTTTCTCCTCAGCAACGTACTGTGGCACAAATCGGGAGAACTCTACAAACTTGGCCTCGTATTCCGCAATTGTCATTCCCTTTTGTTCTAGCCTCAAGAACTCAACTTGTTTCTACTTCTTGATTGCTACTGGGTAATACTTTTCGTCGAACAATGCCAGGAACTTCATCTAGATAAGTTCATGTTCTCTCCCTTTATACTTACACTTCACCATGCGCCACCAATGCTCGGCTTGACCTTCAAACACATAGGTTTCCAATGACACTTTATCTTTATCTGAATAACCCAACCGTTCAAAGATTTTCTCTATATGTAACTTCTATTTTTCCACATTTTAGGATTGGTGGCCCCCTTAAAAGTTGGGGGGTGTGCTTTAAAAAAATTCTCGAAGATTGAGCCTTTATCCAAGCTCATCGGTCTGTCAGTGCTAACCACTCTTGGTGGATCTTGTTGCCCAGCAGTCATGCTCACTAAGGCTTGAAGAGCCTGAAGACCTCCCTCAGCAACTGGGGCAGTTGGGGCTTCTGGAATTGCTGGTGCTACCGGTGTAGCTGGGGCTACTCGAGCCACTGGGGTTTCTGTAACTTTTGGGGTAGTGTCATGGCTATGCTCCCTTTGTGTCTCCGTCGTGGTCGCGTATCTCAAATTCACATTACGTCTTGGGCGAGCCATCTCACTGATGGTCAATGTAGAATAAGAACATGTAACATAATATTTCATTAATCTACTATCAAATACTCACAACATAGAACTCTAGGAATCCAGACCTCTCTTAATGACATGATGTAATTCTTTTAAAACGTTGACTCTGATACCAAACTTGTCACACCCCAATTTGGGAAAGGTGACCGACCATGGATATTGGGCCTTATCCTAATAAACCAAGTAAGCCATAAATAATAGTTAGCTAACAATATGTTAAAAGATCTCAATACCAAGAATTTAATCAATTAAAATCTAATATAATCAAAATGGGACAACAACCCATAATGTCTCAACAATATCCTTTATTCCAATAATAATGAAAATAGTTCTTTATTCACATGAAAAAACAAAATATGCATGTCCTAGAGGTCTTATCCTGGGTCCCCTAAAGCTATCGAGTCAATCATCTAGGTTCTTCCTTGATTTTCTAAAAATGTTATAGTACAACGTCAGCTAAAGCTAGTGAAAGTAAACATGTATAATAGAATACAGTTCAAAATAGGCGATTCAAATATCTTTGTACTTTAACCATAACCACAACATAATATATACAATAATATCAAAAAGGGCGATCACACAACCCATCATTTCATTTTCAAGGGCGATCATTCAACCCATAATTTTCACCTGTTGAAAATATATATCTTTTTCATATGGCATCGTTATCAATACGAGTCACCATGATTTCAAATATCCTTTTTCATTGCAAAAATATATCTTTTTCCATATGGCCTCGTCATCAGTGCGAGTAACCATGATCTCAACTGGACAATAGTGGTGTCCTCAAATATCAGACAATATAGGTCTGTATCATAATAATAATGGTATAACGATATGCTCATCATAGAGTGGAAGAAATCAAATCAAATGCCACAGGAATAGCTTGTGCATAATAATGCCACATATATAACTTAGGGTAGCTTGACCTATTGAATCCAATATCGTAATAGAGTCACCACAAGTTGGCGCATGAGTTTGTTCCCTAAACGATCCCGATTAAGGTCACCGGATATACCAGGGCTATCCATTGAACCGTTTAGTCAACTAGAGTCACCACGAGATTCAGACCAGGTCTGTTCCCTAACTAGACAGAATCACCTCTTGAAGAGGGCTTTTCCCTGGTCTTTTCATTCTTAAGAATCATATCTCATAATCACACCATATATATAGAAAAAACTTACAAAATATTTATACCATAAATTTAGAAGAGAGTATCACATAATATCATTTGAAAGCATTTAAAACATATGCATTTTTCCTTTTTAACATAACTTGGGGAATACGATAATTTTATTGAAAGTACATAACATGTAAATTCACACACTTCATATCCAATGCAAGCTCAAATAAAATAGAAAGCAAATGTAGAAATCTCCGTCACCCTGATTATGTAGTATAATACATCATAATCCATATACAAAGCTAGTAAATCAAATTAATCAACTAAACGGACCCTTTCCATTTTTATAGGTTTTAATCTTTGATTCTGGTGTTAAATTAATCATTAATTAATTAAATTTATTATTAAACTGATACCCAAACAGAGCCTAAAGAATTAGAATTAATTTCAAAATGTTTTTTCAAGATTTTTAGCACTGTGAGTCGACTCAAAGGGCCTCTAAGTCGACCCAACAGTGTCACAAAAGGTTTTGAGTCGACACAACAAGGCTGTGTGTCGACCCAAGTGAAAATAGTCTCGGCATAAGCAACTGTGAGTCAACCCAAAGGGTCCTGTGAGTCGACCCAATGCTCTTAGGTGGTTATGAGTCGACACCACAGAGATGTGAGTCGACCCCAAGGTAAGGGGCACTGTTAGTCGACCCAAACTGCTGGTGAGTCGACTAGAAAAGGGGTATGGGCCACGATATAGGCATTGAGTCAACCCAAAGGGGTTGTGAGTGAACCCAAAGGCAAGGTGAGCTGAGGTGGCTCCCTATCAGTCGACCTGGATAGGTCATGAGTCGACCCAAGGTGTGAGTGAGTTGACCCAAGGAAAAGACAGGGTCATGGGTTGACTCAAATGGTCCATGAGTCGACCCAAGGTAAGGCAGGGGTCACTACCGAGGGCTGGGTCTTCATGAGTTGACTCACTCTCCCCGTGAGTCGACCCACTAACAACGGGGTCACCATCTACGCCACGTGGGTCGATTCAACCAACGTGTGAGTCGACCCAAAGTTTCGCACAATGGATTTTTATTGGTGAAAACTTGATCGAGGGTCTTTTTCTTTCATTCTTTCTTCATGGTTTATTATTCTTTAATATTTTATTATATTTCCGTGTGATATACATACATATACGTGGCTGATTACATGATATATATGTACATGGATTCTGTTATATATATGTATATATACTGGTTATATATACAGTAACATATACATTCATTTATAAACTCTAAATCCTTCTTATTCTTATCTATTTAACCATGATATAATCTTATATCTACACATGCTTTGAAATCTCTAAGGATTAACCTAAACCAGGGATTAAATAATTACAGGTGTGATATATATATATATATATATAATAGAACAAGGGGTGAGAGGACTACTATCCCATGATCAGCTAAGGTGATGATAATGATGATAAAGACGGTGAAAGCGGTGATGGAGGTGCTCACAGTGGCATGCCAATGCCGGTGGTGGTGGTGCTCGGTGGTGACAGCGGTGGTGCTGGGCAGAGGAGCCGAGAGGGAGAGGTTACAGAGAGGGAAACCGAGAAAGATGATTTCTGAGAGGGATGAGTTTCCTGAGGGGACAGTCCATTTTTATAAATGTATGGTAGCCAAAACCATAAGGGATTGCCAGCCCAAGAGATCAGGGGTCACATGCCTATCCCAATATTCTCTCCTATGAAGTTTTATCATCTTCCTCAAACCATTTAGCCACCAGCTGTCATCCCACATGGATGGCAGACTTCTCCTTTTTTTTTTTTTCTATTTTGTTTTATTCTTCTTTCTTTATTTAATTAAATAATATAATTAGGTTTAGTATCTTTATTCAGAATTTTATTATTACTTTATTTTATTTAGTTATATTTTTAATTAGTTAGTTTATTTTAGTTTAATTAATTTATTATTAATTTATTAATTATTAGTTTTAAATAAATTAAAAAAAATTACTGAGTTTTACATGATGGCCCTCTGGAGTGTGAATGACTCCCTGATGTCTAAAGTGTTCCACTCAAGCCTAGGGGTAACTGGTTTGAGGTGGTTTGACAAACTCCCAGCAGCCTCTATTCAAAGCTGAGGAGAATTGACAGCGTCGTTTGTGGCTAAATTCATGATAAGCATTAGGATTTCTAAAGATATTAATGCACTTTTGACCCTTGTGAGGGGAATGGAAGAAACATTACGCGCCTACGCAACGAGGTATTGGGAGATCTACAACAATATTGAGCCCTGCAGTGAAGAAACAGTTGTGATCTCATTCAGACTTGGGCTCCCTGGGAAAGTGAGCTCAGAGGTTTCTTGACAATGGAACCCCCCAAGGGAATTAATGGATGATCTGATGAAGAGGGTCGGGCAATACATTAGAAACGAAGAAGATGTGGGAATGGCCAAGCCAGACTACGGGAATCCCAGCCTCACATGGCCAAACTCAAGGATGGTCGAAAGCCCGAAGAGAGAATTCATGAGTTAAAATAATCCAGGACAACATAGCTATAAAAGCTCGGTCTCGATCAGAAATGTGGAAAATTAGAAGGGCGAGAACCGCCTAGCACAGCAGAGTTTGAATAACTCGGCTTCTTCAATAAAATCGTCTTGTTCATAGTTATCCATGTGAAATTATTGTCAAATAGAATTTGAATAATTTTCATGGGTTCAAACAACCCCGTCGACATCCGAACTCGAATAGTTCGATCCATCCAGAAACTCAAATAATTTCTAAGAATTCGAACAACGCCATCGACAGTCAAACTAGAACAATTCGGTCCATCCAAGAATTTAAATAATTTCTAAGGGTTCGAACAACCCCACCAATAGCCGAACTCGAACAGTTCGATCCATCCGAGAATTCAAATAATTTCTAAGAGTTCGAACAACCCCGCCGACAGTCAAACTAGAATTCGGTCCATCTAAGAATTCGAATAATTCCTAAGGGTTAGAACAATCCCATCAACAGCCGAACTAGAAAAGTTTGGTCCATCCAAGAATTTGAATAATTCTTAAGGGTTCGAACAACCCCGCTAACAGCCGAACTTGAATAGTTCGGTCCATCCAAGAGTTCGAATAATTCCACAAGATTCGATCAACCCCACCAACAGCCGAGCTAGAAGAGTTTGGGCCATCTAAGGAATTTGAATAATTTCTAAGGGTTCGAGCAACCGGTTGACACCGAGTTGTGTTATTTGGTAAAAAGTGTCAACACTTGCAAATTTCTGAAAAGTTTTCTCATCGAGCTAGGCTCAGAATGAGGAGTTCGATCACACATTGAGGTGTGTTGTTTGGTAAGAAGTGCCAACGTTTACAAATTTTTGATGAGTTTGCTCGCCCAGCTAGGCTTAGAACAAAGAGCTAAAACAAAAGAAAAGCAAACAAATATAGCAGAGCTAAAGACACTTGATCAGTTAAGGAAAAGTAGTTGTTTATTCATTAAAAGGTCTAGAGGCTTACAAAAAGAGGTCAGCCTTTACAGTACAAGCATGCCGACATCTATACAAAAAAATGTTGAAAGAATAGGCACACCAAACATCAATCACCTCGGTGGTGGTGCCCTCAGTAGGAACCACATCATCAACAGGGGGCAGCACCGGTACCGAGGTGTCTGCTGGAGCCTGGTTAGCGACAGCCGGTGGCACTGGCTGGCTGGTGAAGGGATCGATAAGATACTTGGTCCATATGAGGGACTCCATTGGGACATCAAGTTTAGCAAGACCTTAGTTGTAGCTGTCGTACAAAAGCTCGACCTT
Source organism: Aequorea victoria (assembly GCA_032361285.1). NCBI lineage: Eukaryota > Metazoa > Cnidaria > Hydrozoa > Leptothecata > Aequoreidae > Aequorea > Aequorea victoria. The sequence goes on from JAUTBS010240640.1 coordinate 9,891, forward strand.
AATCTTCTCGACCTCTTTAATGTAGAAGTCTCCGATTTTGTCCCAACTGACCTGCCACATCTGGTCGTTGCTCTCCTTTTGGACAGCTTCAACCTCAGCTTGGACCCTCTTGAGAACTTCTAGCTATTTTTCAACCTCCCCCAACTTCGCCTTGCTAGTAATAGCTCAGCGTCAGCAGCAGACGCCCTGGCTTCCGACTCCCAATTGTGAAGTAAGAGATGGGTGTGGTCGGCCTCAAGTGATTAAATCCTAGTCTTGAGGTCAGAAACCTTATCCTTAACAAAGAGCCGACCAGTCTTTTCCATCTCTAGTCCTCGAACGACCTTCGGAGCCGCGCTCTTCAACCTCCTGTGATTGTCTAACATTGAGTGGACACACCAGAGTCCCTACATACGAAAACCAAAGTATTAGTTTGAAACAGGAGAATTTTTAGGAAATAAAAGAAGTAAGAAACACTTACCCCGACCATATACTGAATGAATTAGGAAGACAATGTGGTTTCATCAAACGCAGAATGCTCGACCATATCCTGGGGCAGAAGGACAGTCTTAGAGAGCTCATATGCCATGTTCGGATCCACGATACTCTGGGTGGTGGCGGGAATGGGGGCACCATGCAGTTCGAAAATTAGAACCCAGACTTTCGTAAACTCCTCTGTAGGTTGGTCGTCCAAGGCCTTTTGCTTCCTCCTCAGCCTCGCCAGGTCTGCCGTAAGGCCCAACGTTAGGTCCAACGATGAGACTGAGTTGGTACCCATGGAGGAAGAAACTACAGATAGAGGAAGGGGCACCGAGGCAAGAGGCCAAGGTATGGTAGCGGCAGCAGGCACCGCAAAGGTGGAAGCCCCAGTGGCCTCCTTTGCTGGAGCACGTAGGTTGACAGGAACCCTTATCCTCGGTATTTCGACGACTTCAGCTAGAGGTTGATTCTAACTTGTAAACGGTGGGGTCTCGATCGTCCAACGTCTCCCTTATAACGTTGGAGGGATGGTAGCAATGTTGAAGGGTATGTCAGTTTTGGGAACATACCCGAGAAGGGTTGGGGCCGACCTCTCATATATCCAAAAGGCAGCAGCTATGATATTTTTGTTTGAGGCTTTCTTGTGACGGCTGATCAGCCCAGTAACTGTACAAAGAAAACAACAAGAGTTAGCGAGATGAAAGCAATAGAACAAGAACAAAGTAAATATACAGACTACTACTAACCTAGAGAACTGGGGTGATGAGGAATGTCAAGCTCTTCACCAACGTGCCCAGTTGGGAACTCGAAGGCACCACCGACCAGAAGCCAGTCACCGGTATATTTGTCAGAGTATGAAAAGTCCCGAATTAAGTCGATTCATTTATCCCTAGACCTGAGATAATGCGTTGACCCATCCTTGTTAAATGATAAGGAATAACACTTGAATAGCTCGGAAAGGCCGAAGCTGATGCCGTGTAGGTGGGTCATCTCAGCAACGCTATTGATAATGCGTAAAAAGTTAATAGATA
>JAUTBS010240751.1:0-18661 GCA_032361285.1 Aequorea victoria
TAGGCACATGGAGTAGCAATTAGTCAATTTCATTCCCCTATTTCGATGACTTTATTAGGTCATAAAATCTTCCAATTTAGAAAATGGTGGGTATTTATAGGCACATGGAGTAGCAATTAGTCAATTTCATTCCCCTATTTCGATGACTTTATTAGGTCATAAAATCTTCCAATTTAGAAAATGGTGGGTATTTATAGGCACATGGAGTAGCAATTAGTCAATTTCATTCCCCTATTTCGATGACTTTATTAGGTCATAAAATCTTCCAATTGAGGACACAAGGACATGAAAAATAGTTGATGGAAAGATGTTTGATCATTTCAAGCATGATGAGAAAATGGGAAAGAAATAAAATTTTAATTTTTCTTTGGGTAGTTTTCTCCCATAATTTAATTAATATATGTATTCTTATCTTCTTGATGTATATTTATGTGTATAATTATCTCCCACAATTAATTTATTAAGGTAGAAGATGAATTGAAATCTAAATCTTAGCTTACTTTAAAAATAAGCAACCTTTCACATCAATACTTTCTCCTTATTTTTATTTTTCCTAATTTTCTAATTAAGTCACATCAACCCACCCTCCATGGGGTTGCCGGCCAAGGGACCAGTTTGGCATTTAATTTATTTGTTATTTTTCTTATTTTCATAATTTATAAATTCATGTGGGCCCTTTTTTGGTCTTTAATTAAAAATTGAGTTTTTTATGTAATTCTCCAAAATTAATTCAAGATGTGGGCTTTAATTAATTTATTTGGGCTCTAAAATTAAATTTGGATCCATTTATTTAATTTATAATTCTATGGGCTTGAATTTCCATGTTGGACCTTTGCAAATTTTGAACCCCTTTGTCAATTTTGAAATATCTATGATAGAGAGTCAGAAACAGAGTCCACTTTGAATCCTTGTATTTTGCTCTATAAAACTTCTCTTGTGATGATCCACATATCCAGAGAAATATATATGAGTCTAGTTTCACCCCATTTGTACAGAAGTTAATTTCATTAAGTAGATTTCGAGATATGTTGATTTTTCCAAACAGACCCCTCTGTCGACAGATTCTGTTGTAGTAATTTTTGGACCCATTTCTGTTCACAAACAACTCTCAGTTCCTTCATAAAAAATGTAGATAACACCTTAATCTAGATCTCTATAACGTTTCATAATTTTCTACTAAGGTTGGATATTTTTAAAGTTTTTTAAGGTCTCTGTGGCAGATTCTGAAATGGTACTCTATTCTGAAAAACAAAGTGTTTAAGACTCCTTTAACTCTAAGTCTTATTTGTTTCCTGTTTAAACATCATCCATGTGTTTGAATGTATATTTATGGTTGGAATTAATGTTATATGATCTCAACTTACGTTATGGCATCTCTCATGCATGGCCTGAGTCTTAGGCGGAGTTGTTCACCTTGTGTCTAGCTTGGTTAGAGTTGTTTCTTGTTGGACATTGTGATTATTGTGGACAAGTTCACATGGTTATGACTTGGGGTTTTGATCTTGTGATGGAGATGGTGGTTTTTCCTTCCATGTTATAACCATTCGATGAGTACAGTGTATAGTGGTGCACCGTGTCGAACTTATAAATTTAACGCAGACTTGGTCGGAGACTCAGAGGAATGGTGGTTCCGGGGTGCAAAGATTGTTCTTCACCTGGCCGTACCCCGCCGCCCTTGGGGAATTCATGAGTTAGTTGAGTTTGTCACTTGACTACGGCTCATGGTGTGATAAGGTGGGTCTTTCAAATTGGTTCTAGCCGGGGGCCTTATGAGCCAGTTGGAGCACTTAGCTCGCTGCGACTCATAATCTGTAAATGGGGAACTGTATCCGACTGTCTGGGGACTTAAATTGCTACGAGTTCAAGTTTGGGTAGTTGTATTTTGTCGGATCCTTTCGGCGTAAAGGAGTTCTGGTCGTGGATCAGAGTTTACAGCATTTTCGCATATCATGTTTTATTATATTCTCTTCTATGTATTAAGTGATAGAAATGTTGGGTTCAGAAGATTCTTTCTGGGTTTCGCAGCTCATGGCGATTCATGCCAGGAATTGAAGAAAAACCAGCGACCGAGAAAAATTACGAGGAGTGTGTCGAGCTGTGGCTCACATGATTGATCAAGAAGTGAAGACTTAGTATTTTTTTTGTAATTTCTCTTTAAATTTTGTTGCCATGTAATATTAAAATAGGGCGTGCAATGCGCAAGAACACAAAATATTACTATCATATGTTAAATATTAAATTGTGTGTAATGTTGCTCATTAGAATAACCCTAATTATTATAATTATATCTCATAACGAATTGGGTTTTTGGGATGTTACGCTCCCGACTACTCCTGATGGTTGACCCGACGTTCCTGGCTTCTTGAATCGTTTACCCCTGCCTTCTGTTGGTTAATGTTTCCATGCCTCTTGGTTGATGCCTACATTCCTCATGATTCCAGAGTCTGGGTATAGGAAGACCCTCCCTAGTTCCTTGCTCCACGTGTTTTAGGAAATTCCCTCTTGATATGGCCAAGTTGTTGGCATTCATAATAGATAATCTATGAGGTCGATTGAGGGTTCGTGTTGGACCCTTGTCAGTTCTATTATTGGGGTCGAGAGTATGGTTTTTGTGAGTTTCCCCTATGACTAGTCCTCTAAGTTCCTCCGCGTATTGGTCCACCCTTTCTCTAATTTCAATTTTTTCGTGAATCTTCCATCTCAGCTTCGGCCATCGGGGCCACTTGTACTACTTGAGAAAATGTTAGAAATTGTATGAAGTCAATCATTCCTCTGATATATAGCTCAAAGCACCATTCGATGTGCCATACTTTGGATTCTTTATTAGGAATTAGGGTTGCGGCATGGCGTGCGAGTTCCTCAAACTTAATGACATATTGTGAGACGTTCATTGTTCCTTGCTTCAAATCAAGGAATTCACATAGCCTTCTTCACGGTGGTTGAAACATATTTATCTAAGAAGAGTTTCTCGAATTGCTTCCATGTGAGGATGGTCATGTTCTGGTTGGCTTTTTCCATGAACCGCCAGTGGTCCGCCTTGTCTTCGAGTTGGTAAATAGCTAGTGTAATCTTATCATTATTGCTTTGGATGCCCATTGTACCGAGTATCTTCTTTACCATCCTAATCCAGTTCTCCTCTATTTGCGGATCTACTTCCCCCTTCAATACCGGAGCCCTTTGTTTTCGAAACTCTAATAGAAACCAGGCCCAGTCCCATTGCGCTGTAACGCGAATAGGGTTTAAGGAGGTGGCTAATTGTCTTTGCATCTGCGCCAGTCCTTGTACCTCCGCATTGTTACTGGGTTTGGCATCATGATTATAACTTGTCCTTCCTCTTCTCGTCATTGGTTCGATGGGTATCTAATAAAGGGTTTAGGGCATCGTGTGAGTAGGATGTTTAAAGAAATATCAAATCTTCTATTATTATTATTTTAATTTATTTAACACAAGATTTGATTTCAGTTTACAGCCAAAACACCGACCATTTCATATATATCATCCAGAAGTTAACAAGTTCTACACAAGAATGGTTAATACAAAATTGTCAGAACTCCTAAGCAGACCTAGAAAAAAGAATTCCAACATTTTGTTCCTTTACACATGATTATAAACCCTACTGCACAAAGAGGTGCAGAAAATCCCTTCTATCAATCATCTCTAACTCCCAGGTAACTTTGTGTATTTTGTAGCATTCTTAATGTACTTTTAGATACCAGGATCCATTCGCTACAGGGTTTCATTCTTCGCGGTCCGTGACTAAAATGGGCCATTCGGTGTGGGTCAAATTATTCTCGAAATCCAGCTCGTCCTCCATACCAAAGATGCTGTCCTCGTTGAGGGGTCGGTGGCGCTGGAGTATTTTATAAGTCGCAACATCCCACACGCGGTTGGCAAAACCTGGTGGTACCCCCAGTTGGTAGGACCTCTTTATGTACTGCTCAATCATCGGAAGGGGTCCAAAATAGTAGTATGCATAAACAAGTGTCTTCCACCTACATCAAACCATTGGGGAAACTCGGGCGTACACCATCGTTCCCACAAGATAGTGCTGGGGTGCATTCAAATGCCTCCAGCGAAGTGGAACCCCCTCGTCATCGTCTGACTCCACGGGTGGGGCTTTCTCGCCATTATCTATCTTGCTAAGTGCCTCCTCAGACTCGTCTTCATCTTTCTCATCGTCTGCTTCATCCATAATGTCAACAAAGGTGAACCTACGAAGGAGACTATCTACTCTTAGCTTATTCTCAACTATCATCCAATCAGCATCTCACCCTCGATGACAACAGAGATGCCACAAAAGCATCCACTCGGTAGCCCACAAATATGGTATCACGGGGCTATCATCACTTTCCAAACTAGAAAGAAATTGAAATTCATCAATGGTGGGACATAACTCCGTACAACCGAAGCGAGAAATTCTAGCCTCTACATCCCAAAAAGTAGCAGAAGCAAGCACCAACTCATGCCTAGGAGTCGCTAGAGAGAGACGAAGCAGAGGAAGGAGACTTGGGTAAGGAAGCTCTTCAAAGTCACTCTCAATAATGAAAAACCACAAGACTAGCTTATGATGGAATTCGGCATCCATAATGAAATTACCTCAGGAAATGGCCAAAAATGAAGAACGTTGTCCAAATTTGACCAGGACCACAGATGAGCTAAAAACGTGAAGAGCACTAAAAAAAATTAATTTGAGATCACTACAATTACTAGGTAAGCTAAATGAGAAGTTAGAACACAGCCGGAGAAGAAATCAGAATCGATGATCCTCGACGCCGTTCTTTGCTGAAAAGGAGAAAAAACATTGAGCTATGGAGAATAAGACGAGAGAATTATCCAATTTATAAGCTCTGATATGCCACAAAAAAGCAAGAGCCTGAAGCACAAAAGAGTCCCAAGAGATCAGGAGTTCCTCCAAGAAATAGAGTTCGAATCAAAGCGAACCAATCAGCACAAAAGCCCCGAGGGCCGAACTAGCCATCTTGACCTGGCCCCCAAGGCTGGGCCGGCCATACTGGTAGGGAGATCCCCAAGGTCTGGCCCAGCCATCCTGGCTCGAGCCTTGAAGGTCGGACCGGCCCTGTAGGCCCGGGCCAACCTTTTGACTTCTTTTCTGCATTTTTTAGACCCGGAATGCGTCCGTCCTCTCTAAGTTTGGTAAAGATTTCTTTTTTTTTTTTCTTTCTTCTTTTTTGTTTGATTCATTTGAAACTATTGATTCAACATTCATTCAAATAAAGAGAGTAAAAGGAAAGAAAGTTCATTAATCATAAATTCTCCAAAATGGTTTTTTATAAGAAATAAAGAAAAACTCTCAAATCACTAACTACATATCCTTGAGGTTGCCCTAATAGTACGGTGCAGAGGGGTCATCTATAGCCTTTCCTCACTCTCGTCCATAGAAGAGGTGGAGATTCTAATGGTGCCGCCACTCCTCGGCGATGAAACGGAGGGACGTGGACGAAAAGATGAGGAAGCCCTAGGGCAAGAAGGGCCCATCCCCGGAGGAGGAACAGGTCGATGAGTCAGCTGGCCCATAGGATGGGCAAAAGCACTAACCTGTGGAAGAAAGAAAAAGAAAATCATCAATATTTTGAAAACACTGCAGAAAGTAGCTTAACTAAAAGAAGCCTTACCACATCCCGCACTACGCCACACAAACAAGGCACAGTGAACGTAACCTCTGGCCTGCGAATGTATGCCCTCATAGAGTTGATGGCATCATAGGCCTTCTAGGCCCAGGAGTGAGGAACCTGTAAGTCACAATAAAGACATAATAAAAATAGTGAAGATCGGGGGTGAATGAAAGGAAAAAAACAACTAATGCAAGCATCTTGCCAACCAGTCTTAGCGAGAAAGAGAATATCCCCATGACTCGACAGCTATGAGTCATGACACCACATGACTCCATCCCCACCCACAAGGTCGATGTGAAGAGGGATATCAGGGAACTCTTCATCTCCACCTACCGCATCTGTCCCGATAGCACCCCTGGGAGGAGGAATACGGACCCCAGTCGATAGTCCCGCAAACTCAGGCTCAGGAGGAGGAATGCTCTGTGTGAACAGAGGCATAAACCTAGTCCAAACGAACTCAGAATAGTCACCCTTAAGGAACCTTGATAAGACTCCACTGCATCACTGCGTCGACGTCCTCGTCGCTAGCAAAACCATAGGTATCCCTCATGTGATAAGAAGGAGGCTCAAGAATGTGGAGAGCACCAGGTCCCAAAGACTAACGAGAAACCCTCTCGCCCAGGTATCACTCTCGGGCAATAGGGGTCTGAAACAAAATTCGTTGCTGAGAAGCAGTCTCTGCACATACAAAGAGATCGAACCGAGGCATGCCCTCCCAAGAACTCTATGCAATCTGAAAAATAAAGGGTCGATGAACAAATAGAAATGGTAAAAGCAATAAGAAAGGAAAATTCAAGTATGCACTCACCTACCAAGCCATCATAGCACTGAGGAATGTCCTCACAGTGAGGAGAGAACTAGTGTCCCTCTGCTTCCTCATGTACTGATGCATCCATCGCTGTCCGCGAGGAAAAGTCCCCTCCGCCGAAAGAGGAGCCAAAGTAAGGAAATAATCAAAATACCGCATCTACAAGAAGGTATGTGCGCATAATCATGTGGAGAAAAAGGAAATGAAGAAATCAAACAAATCAAGAAATAATAAAGATGCTTACCTCCAATACGGCCAAAGAACTAAAAATGCATCCAGTCGCGCCACGCGACAGGTTGTCCATGTTCCAATATAGCGATGTCAGAGCTGCTCCTCCCCCAGTCATACTCCCCTATCGGGTCAATGGTGTACATAGACCGCAGCAAGCCCAAATAAACGATATTATCCAAATTGGGAAGAAGATATGCACCTAGAAGATACAAGATGAAAGCTCGAGTAAGGAAGGCCTCATCCATAGCAGTCTCACAAGGAGCGTGCCGGAAGCAGGCCCATAAAGAACTGTAAGGTACATGATCATTACGTCCAAACTAATAGCAGGGGTGTAACATCTCGTATTTTTAAAAAAAAGATATTAAAGATAATTAATTTGGTTTAAGGCTCAAAGAGAGATTTTGTTTGGTTTATGGCTAAGATAAATGATGAAATTAAAAATATAAATATAAAAAGGACCCAATTATTTAATTGAAACATTGATGAGAACTAATCCTTAAATTCTAAATTAAGAAGGACTAAAAGTGCATTTCATGTCAAAGCAATTTAACCCCAATGATCAGAAAATATATGTATTGGAGGGTTAAGATGTGCAATGAAGGAGGAGTTGCAAGAGGGGCTGCCACATGGGATTAAACCCCAAACCCATGTGTTGTCCCAATCACTTTGTACTCCCATCATTCCCGATGAATGCCACCCATCAAGGCTTAACGCCTTTATCCTAGGTTTAGCGTTTAATAATTGTATTTGAAAAAGTGAGGCATCACATTAATATAACTCTAACAAATATTGAAAAAGAATTACAAAAAATTTTAGCTATTTATTTTGAATTTCTAAGTGAGGTGTCAGATTCTTGATTTTGGAAAAAATCAAAAGAAATAGTGTTTCAAGTGGAACAAAGCACCTAAGCCTAAGAACTTGAGTTATTAGCAACTCCAAATATTTATTAACACATATAAGAGTGGTAGTAAGTTAATAAAATCTCAATTGATCATTTAGACCAAGGAGATAAGGGTTTGGGTTATAAAAACCCTTGAAAGAGAAGGTTTCAAACCTAAAAAATAAGGTTCATCTAAACAATATAGGACATTCTCATACTAATACACATGATAAATAAGTTGAAACTAATGCTTGGGTACATTACATAACCTAGGCATCGAAATGGGAGTCTTGAAAGGAGTTGTGTCACCTTAGAGTTGAACGAGGTAGGCGTCGCGTTGGTCGACAACCAAGTGAGAGTGACTAACGATATCATAATGATTTGTATATTATAAAAATATTTTAAATACCTCTATGGAGCATGTGTTGCTACCATGTTTTTAATTATGCATATGAAATAGTTTTTTAAAATATTTGTGAGCATGTGTTGCTCGTATATCTGAAAGATAGAGATTATGAGCATGTGTTGCTTGTGAGTGTGGAAAGTTAATTTTCTTAAATATATATTATGTTGTTGAAAAGTGCCAAGTTATTGCAGGTAACTATCCTGAGTTGTTGCAGACTTTGTCCGAATTGTTGCGGCTATGCCGAGTTGTTGCCTTAAAGATTTTTACGAGCTATACTCGAGTTGCTAGCACATACCACTTGTGATAAAGAGTGTCCCTCATCTCTGTCACTCTAATTAAATGAGTCGTGAATGAGGTTGCGGCACCATTAGAACTCCTGGTCGTAAGGTAGATGACTACTTGGTGACTGAAAGGCGTAGTATGTGTGTGTGCTTGTGAGCACGTATATTATGCTATTAAGCATTTATAAGTTGGCTTTTGATCCATTTGTTGTTGTTGAGAAAAATCTTTAAAAGCTACTTTGGGCCATACAGCCGTATGATGAGAAATCAGAAAATTGATTGGGTCGTAGGGCCGACATAAAAGTATTTATAAATGATTAAAGTTGGGTCGTAGAGCTGTATGTTAAAAGAAGAAAAAAAAATTATAAAATCTTATAAGTTGGGCTAGTGAGCTGCATGATATAAATACAACATTTTGCATGAGTTGCATGAGGAAGTTTTTCTGGATAAAGTCTTTATTAAATATCTCTTGGGAAGGTATGTAAAAGTATGCACTTTTTGCTTTAAAAGCCTTTTATGTGTAACAGTGTTTGAGAAAACACATGAAATATTTACTCTTAGTTTTCAAGTGTTGTGTTGATATATTTTTCATAATGATGCTAAACTCACTCTCTTGTAACCATTTGTGGTTGCAGATTTTGTACAGGGTAGATGGTCGGTCCACCATAGTACGGTTGAGGTTGAAAGACATATGATGTAAGTATGAGACCTAGATGAGGTCATCAAAATGAATCTGTAGTCAAAAGAGCAATAGCTCTCACTTTTATTATTGGGGATTGTGTATCCCGTATGTAGTTGTATAATTAGCTCATAGTTGATGTAAATTTTATTCAAGTCATAATAAGAATATACGAATGGAGTATAGTGATGCGAAGTATATCTTTAATATTTTTGTTAAGTTTTTGATCAGGTAAACTTGTGTCGCACCACTCCGAACAGGTAAAACATCCTCAGGGGAGTGGGTGTGACAGATAAAGTTTCCATAAATCTAACAATTGAGGAAAGCATACTTAGCATTCTCTTTCCACAAGAACATACACCAGCTGTTAAGAGTGTTCATGCACCAATCCCGTGGTAACAATCGTGATAAGAATGTAAGTATTTTTCGTTAAATAGATTGGTGAAACAGCTATTTCCTAGCATGTTGTAGATCCAATGAGAAAATAGAACCTCTCTTTTCTTATGTTCCATCAAGCAAGAAATTCCCTTTTTCCATAAAGTCCCCTGAAAAAGATTCAATGTGCATATGTTCTCTATGTGCAAGCTGATACTTGCTGCATGCCCGCATAAAATCTACATTTTACTGGGTATCTACATTTACAGAAGATAAACACATTAAATGCCCTATAAATAATTAAGGGTTTAATACCACAACTTCCCACTCCATCACTGTTTGCAAACCATAGTATCAGATGCTTGTTTTGAAAATTCAAATTATCATCCTCCTAGCTGCATTGTTTATATTTGCTTCCTTTCAGCTACATTCCTAAAGAAAGAGAACTAATGGAACTACAGAAGAATATAACACCTTCCGCATGCTCCTAATGGATGGTTCATATTAATTTGAGTTTCAAATTTTACTTTTCAACTTTCCCTCCTAAACATGCTCCTAATCTTAAAATTTAAATTATGTTCGAAAATGTCTTTAGCCACATGTAATTGCTAATGTGAACACATGCTAGAAGCAAAAGATAAAAACTTGTGAAAACATGGATAACACGTGCAATATTAGTTTCATGCAGCAAAAGAGATTGTAATGTCTAGACACTGGTGGAACGAAAGCAACATGTAAGGTTCAGCCAATGTTGTGCATCACAAGCTCAATCTAAAGCTAACAAATCAATCTCCAAGTTCAAAATACTGCTTGTACAAGCAAATTTTTTAAAAAAATGAAAATCGTAAGCAGGATTGATCATAACTTCTATTTTTTGAAGTCACTTAGTAAATGGATCATATGGTCTTTGGACCCACCCGATTACACATGGTTACTGGAGAAAACTCGTAATAAGTTTCTAACTTTGCCACTATCTGAATTACATAATGTATGCTTCATTTTTTGTTAGAAAGATATAAAAGAAAAAGAAAAAATTACATAAACTTTATTAACCTGTTAAGTGTTAAATTGTGAACTACACCGCATCTTAAAACTTAATCTGTTACGAAATGTACCAAATACACACCATGCCTACTTCCACTAGTTTTTTTTTTTTTTAAATATTGTTTTTTAATAAATTAATTATAAAAATACAGTTATTTTTAAACTATTTAGAAAAATATTGTTATTTCTGAAAACACGAGTTCAACCTGCGTTTTTATACTAAAAACGCATTTTGAACATGCGATTTTAGATGACATGAAAACCACGGTGACACATCTAAAATCGCATCTTAAAACCGAGTTTTTGTCTGTTTAAAATCGCAGGATGGAGATACGATTTTACTTTTACCCTTTAAACATATCTGTGATTTTACAGAAGAGGCCTTTCACGCTTCTTACATATCTGTTAGTCTCAAGGTTTTATAATATGATTATTGATTTTAATGATAACAAATAAAATCTTAATAAAGATTAAATATTTTTGTAAATCATATCTTTTTTACATATAAATTAAATTATTCAAATAAAGTTAAAATACTTATGAACGGTTAACACCCATGATTGGGATTGACCATATATTTAACGAGCTGTTAAATTGTTTCAGGAATCATTAAACCAGTTCTCAAACAAGGTATAAAGCTCAGAATCAAAGTAGAACAATTCAGAAGAATTTAGGACTTTTGAGTCGATACAAAGAACTTCTGAGTCGACACACATCTGTAATTTAAGGAACATGAGTCGACACACCCTATACACGAGTCGACACACAGAAAGAAGAATATGTGATAGAAGGAACTTGAAGCGACCCAACTCTAAGTGAGACGACCCAAATGCGCGATTTTAGTGCGCAAATCTCGCGAATATCTATTTCAGTTTTAGCGTGATTTCAGGATCAGTTTTGAATTAAAATGGCTCAATTTTAATCATGAAAATGATTTCAAATTAGTTCAAGATTAGATCAACAAGAATCTCTACACAAATCGAGGAATATACTGTTATGAGATTTGGGGGATTTAATGCGAAGAACAGATAGAAATTACAGCGTAATTTCAAAAGAAGATTTTGAAATGCAACGGCTCTCTAAGGATCAAATCTACATTTAAAGATGATTACAAATCACATCACATCAAATCAACAAAGATCGTTGCTTGATTTATGAAAGAACAGATCGTGATAAAATACAACGGCTATTTTTCTGAAGTTATAAAAAGGAGTATTCTGTGATCGAAGAACTCAGACCACAAAATTCAGAACTCCGAAATTCATTGAAGAATACATCATTCTCACAAGCCCACTCTTATTTTGATTCGAAAAAACATCCAAGAGATATCAGTCACACTTCATCAGTTCGTGAGAAACTCTGTTTCTGCAATATTGAAGGAATGTCATACTAGCAACTGTCACTACTTTGTATTTGTCTCTTTAATCTGTGAGCTTATTGTAAACATTCACTCTACTAAGAGAGTTCTACTGTTTGATGCTCTGACATCATAAACCTTTACATCATTTTTATAAAAGTAGGGGTGAGTCACCCGCTACTTATCTTTGTGTGTGGTGTAGCACACAAGGGGGAAAATCCCAAGTACTAGAAGCTTGAGAGTTTTGGAACGTAACTTTGATCATCTTCGTAAAAGGTCACAAGTGCTAGAAGCTTGGAAGTTTCGAAACGCAGCTGTGTAGATCTTGTAAAAAGGTTTGGAGCAAACTCATAAGTGATTTTCCATAATGGAAAAATTCTCAAGAGGTGCTTGAGGAGTGGACATAGGATGGAATAGTCGAACCGCTATAAATCAGTGGTGTTCTTCTCTAACTCTTTACCTCCATTCTCTTATTTGTGTATATCTGCTTGCATATATAGGTTTCTAACTTTTAATTATTTGAAATAGTTTTTAAAACATAAGTATTTTTAAAAGATCTTATTCACCCCCCCTCTCTCTAGGGTCACCCATTAGTTAACAATTGGTATTAGAGTATCGTCTCTTGTTTTGGACTTAACAGTCTAACAAATGGCAACCTCTGTTGGAACCACCCTTTCTGATGGATAATCCACAAATAGACATCATTTGTTCAATGGAACAAATTATAATTATTGAAAAGGTAAAATGAAAATATACATACAAGCTGTAAGGTATGAGTTATGGAAAATAACTGTATATGGTCCTAAAAGACCAATTAAAGTTATAAAAGGAACAACCATCATAAATGATGAATTAGAACGGAATGAAAATAACATTAGAGAAATGCAAAGAAATTTTAAGGTAATAAATCTGTTATACTTCTCATTAGATCCAAATGAATTCAATAGAATTTTTATATGTGATACTGCTAAAGAAATATGGGATAAGTTTAAGGTAACTCATGAAGGAACAAACCAAGTAAAAGATTCCAAAATTAGCATGCTTGTACATGAATATGAACTGTCTAAAATGAATAGTGATGAAAATATTTCTAGCATGTTTACACACTTTACTAACATTATAAACTCCTTGAAATCTCTTGGTAAATTATATATACTAATGCTGAAAATGTAAAGAAAATCCTTAGATCTCTGCCAAAAGGTTGGGATACAAAGGTCACAACTATCCAATAAACTAAAAATCTCAACATGCTTGATCTTGATAAACTCATGGGTTCGTTAATGACGCATGAGATAGTCATGAAAGGAAGGCTAGAAGAAGAGGAGCCAAAGACAAGAAGAGGAATGGTATTAAAATGTTCGCAACCAGAATCATCCGACAAAGAAGATTCTGACGATGAAAATGACGGCATACCTCTTCTCAGCCTAGATTCAATAAGTTTCTCAAAAGATCAAGAGACTTTAAGAGAAAACAATTCAAGAAGGACTCCAACAAAAATGAGTCAAACAAGAATGATTCAACAAAAAGAAACCCCCTTATATGTCTCGAGTGTAAGAAATCGGGGAATTTCAAAGTTGACTGTCCATTGCTAAAGAAAGATAAACCCAAGAGATTCAACAAAAAGAAAATGAAGGCTACATGTGATGATTCAGACGCAAGTCAAGAAGAATCAGTATCAAGTGATGAAGAGATTGTAAATCTCTGTCTCATGGCAACTAAAGAAAATGACAGTGACAATGAGGTAACTCTAAACTCATCTGACGATGATGAACTTTAAGATGCATTCAATGAATTACTTAGTAAATTTGTAAAGCTTAACATGAAAAAGAAATCTTAAAAAGAAAGTTTTTAGTCTTTCAAAAGAACTTGAAGAACTACAAGTGTTAAATGAAGCTTTAACTATTGAAAGAAATAATTTTTCACAAGATGTTAGAATGATTGTTCTTGAAAATGAAAATGAATCTTTGAAATTGAAAACAAAAGATTTATTCGAAATTGTTACAAACTTTACAGAAAGTGAAGATATCCTTAACAAACTATTAAGACAACAAAGATACGTATATAACAAAGCTGGTATAGGTTATGATGAATCAAATGACCAAATTTTTTTTAGAGATCTAACTAATCAGAAAATACATTGCTGTGAATATTGTGGAAGATTAGGTCATGTTAAGAAGAATTGTAAAGATAAACGCAAAATATGGATTCCTAAGGGGGCGTTTGGTAACATTTTTGATTTTTCTTTACAAAAAATATAAACGTAAATACGTGTATATTTTCGTATAAATATAAATTATAATCACGTTTGGTATTATATGTTATCAAAAATAAAATTTAAAAAGTGTGAAATTCAAGTTTGCTAATATTTATAAACCAAAAAATAAGTACAAATTCCAATCTTCCAATACTACACAGAAAAAGTCTTAAACAAATAATATTACGAAACAAGCACAACGAAAATTACTAGAATATATACAATAACTACAGTATAGTAAAAAGTACTTATTGAATTACATTACTTGGGATTTTCTAGTGGGACACAAAGGTCATAAGAAGAATAAAAGCTAATAATATGACAAGGCACATTAAGAAGCAATTGTATGCACAACAACTGTACAAAAAAAGTTTGGTAGTGGACTATACGCGTGGTAGTGACCGCTCTTCTTCCACGACATCGTCAACCCATTTAAATGAATCAGGGTGGTTGAGACCTCGAGGATAATGGTAGAATGGCCGACCGTAGTTTCATTTTGTTTTTGCCACATATAGCCGTATGAACCCTCCACCACAAGCACAAAAATGTGATGTTTCTCTTATCCGTGTCATACCTACAAAATCAAATGGACATAGAGCAACGGAGTAGTAATACAAGCGTACAAAATAGATGAAAAAGGGAAGTTTCGTAATGGAAACAAAAAAATTACAGTACAATCATCCCATGAGTAAAAAAATAAAGAATAGTAATCCGACGTCGAAGCCTTGCATCACACACAAACCGAGTGTTTGTGATTCAATTGTGATAGATAAATAAGCAATATCTGAAGCGGTCCTGATCTGTCGTTTATGTGATCAAAAATAATATTTATTTAAATCGATTAAAATAGCTACTTCGTAGAATAGTGGTTAAGATCGAGTATCGTTCTGCAAGGACAAATAGGCTAAGCTATTTATTTTCTAATTAATTCTATGATTAATTCGAAAGTAGGAAGTAAAAATGGGTGAAATATTGATTAACGTAAAGAAATTAATTAAAGTGAATTAAAATTAATTAAAAGATATCTACGGTATACGAATCCATCCTAACTTAGTAATTGCAGGTTTTAAAATAGTTTTAAATATTTTCACACAGATTATTCAAAATATCATTATGGCTACAAGCCCAATGATGCATCAAGAAAAATCAAAGGAATGATAATCGGCATAAAATATCTAGATTAGCACCAGTTGCCCATAATCGAGTCATGGTACAACGCGTCTTCTCTAAGCATATTTTATCACAATACACATTCGTTTCTTGCAACCACTATTCTCTTTCTCAACATCGTCTTCTTTTTCTTTTTTTTAATTAACTAAGGCTTTGATTTCTTTTTTTTTCACCATTCTCTTTTTTTTAACGTTCTCTACCCCTTTTCAACCACTATCCTATTCAGGATATACACATTTGATTTTTCTTTTAACTATCTTTTCTCGCACCTTTTTACCGCATTCCATAAACTTGCAACTTAAGATAATTTAGAATCTGGAGTTTAAAGAAGAAAGTTTTAGCATATTTCGACTCAAAGTGGTGAACTAAGGATAGCTAAGAAAAACATTCATGGCTCAAACTTCAAAGATGGCCTAAAATCACTTCCCAAAACTGACATGAAATTTTAAAATGTTCATAAGTTCAAGAGTTTAGTAGTGTAGCACAAATGATGCATTTATAACATTCAATCAAGATGAAAGAAAAATGAGGCAATTCAACAAAATATGTAAGCTTCCAAGGAAAAGAGAATATATAAATTGTCACTCCGTAAGAAAGATACGCTCAAAACTCAGAAAAGGTTACAGTCTCTACAAGCGTTCATCTAAGAATTGAATTTATGTCTACGTTTTCAATCGGAAAGTTAGTTGTGTAGCCAAATGTGCATTGTGATAATGACCGAGTTCTTTGATATTAAAGACAAGTAATGAACAGTTAGTGTAAGGTATCGAACAAATAAAATGTTAACAAAAATCATTTAAGCTTAATGACGTCACACCGATTTTTATTTATTTATTTTTTTACTTTTTTTATTTTATTTTTTTAATCTATTAACTATGGTTAATTCGAACTTACCCACAAACTTTAAAGGGCATTGTCCCAATGGCATGCAAAAAGAACTAAAAGACAAAAAAAATAATACACCTCAAGATGGTGCGAAGTGTGACGGATCAGAAAGTCGTTCCAATTGCAATGCCGTGAAACCAATATAATAGAATAGAGCACGCCCAAACCAAACCAACAGAAATCGAGGAATAATATAAAGGAAAGCATAAAAATTACACTAACGTTGATAAAGAAAAAAGTAAAATAAACGGGGTGCAAATGCACGTACAATGCGACTATGGGAAGGAAATGAAAATAAAAGAACAAAAATTCATGAAAGTAACCTAGCAACAATCAGTAAACTAAAATGAAGCTCAGTGGGCACCACTTCCCGGATGGGGGCCGCGTCGGGTCGGTGGCTCTAGGTGATGGCACAATCACGTCGTCGTCGTCGTCGTCGGACTCCTCGTCTCCCTTGCAGGCGCAATAAACTGCGGGTGCTCTTTGACCACTGGGAAAAGAAGTAAGTGTGCGGCATAACCTCGGGTAAATCAGATCCCGAAATGAAAGAGGAATGAGAGTGCTCCCAAGGCTCGGAACAATCAGATTCGTGAAAGGTAGCGAACGCGTGGCGTGTGGGCTTATCATGAAGCGACGCATCTCGTCAACGATAAGGAAGGGGATGGGGGCCTTCACGCCGATATGGAGGGCATAAAGAGCCTCGAGGAAAGTGCCGCGGTGCTCGTCCTTGTGACTTGTGGGAAAGATATTGCCCCGAAGGACCACATCCATAAACCACAGCGAGGAGTCCAGAACACCTCGATGAGTGAAAATGGTGCTGACGTCACCACGACCGGAAGTGATGGCATCTATCATGATAGAAGCAGTGCTGTTGGCCAGAAAAAAGGAAGAGGAATAGTCGTGGAGCGTGATGCCTAGAACATGAGCAACGTCGTCAGTAGAGATAGCGACGTCACGGCCGTCGATGGTGGACCGAACAACGTTTCGGTCGCCCGCATCGACGCGAATGTTTTGATAGAAAATTTGGACAAAATGGGGGTACGAATGTGGGAACGGACCAAGAAGATGGGTGGGAGATCATTCTTCCAATAACGTGATCCCCCTCTGGGCAAGGTTGTCGGATTCAAAAGGGCCATAGATCGAGAAGGTGGTTATGATGTGCATTTTGCGGTTGGCCCATGCATCGGAGGGGTAATATCTGCGGTGTAGGGTTGGAAAATAAATCCCTGTGAATTCATTTAGAAGCGTTGGTGCGACGTCGAGAAGTCATTATTTTGATATCGGACGGGAAGAGAAAAGAGACGGAAAGTGAAGAGTGAAGAACGATTCAAAACTCACTAGAAAAGACTCAGTGGAAAACGTTAAAGGTCGCCGAAAAAATCGTCAAAAACTTCGAATATCGGCCGAAAAACTTGACTCTCGCCGAAAAGTTTGAACAGAAAACTTGAGTCTCGCCGGAAAATTTGAAGATCGATGGAAAACTCAAACGGAAACTTCGAATGTTTGCCGAAGAAGATGAACGGGGCCGGAAAACTCGAACGGAGAACTTGAGTCTCGTCAAAAAGTTTGAAAGTTAGAGGAAGAGAGAGATGAAGTTAGAGAGAGAGAGAAATGAGAGAAATGAAATAAAAGAAGAAGAAGAGTTCGGGGGGAAAACAACCGCCACTCGAAATTTGAAAACATCTAGACATTTTTCAATTCGCGTCCGAACATTTTTTGGCAGAAAGTTATTAAGGTGAAATGCATCCGGACGTAAGTTATGAACGTCCAGACATTTTTGACAGAATGTTTTTGAGAGAAACACGTCCGGACGTGAGTGATGAATGTTCGAACGTAAACCTCCAGAATGTGTTCCCCTTTAAAAACATCCTAACGTGGGAAAAATGTTCGGACGCTGGCCTCGTATTTTTTGTTTTTTCTTTGTTTTAAAAATTTACTATTAAAAAATAGACTTGGGTTTCCTCCCAATAAGAGCTAAGTTTACCGTCTTCATCCAGACGGCCGCAACATTCAATGATTTGGATAAATCGGATCCGTCAAGTCGACGGACTCAATTATTTCCTCGTCACTAACACGTCTACATATGGCTTAAGTCTTTGGCCATTGACTTTAAATGATTTTCCCATCTTTGGATTTTTAATTGTAATTGCACCATAGGGGGAAATCTCTGTAACAATGAATGTCCCCTCCCAGCGGGAGCGGAGCTTACTGGGGAAGAGACACAACTTTGAATTGAACAACCATACTCGTTGATTCAGCTCAAAGGACTTACGAGATATGTGTTTATCGTGAAAAGCTTTTATCCGAGCTTTGTAAATCAATGAGCTCTCGTAGGCATCGTTGCGCATCTCCTCCAACTCATTGAGCTGGAGTTTCCAGCGAGACCCGGCGGCGACCATATCAAAGTTAAACTTTCTAATGGCCCAAAGAGCTTTATGTTCTAACTCAACCAGCAGATGACATGCCCGTCCAAACACCAATCGATATGAGAACATGCAAATAGGAGTCTTATAGGTTGTGCGGTAGGCCCACAATGCATCATTCAGTCTAAGAGACCAGTACTTCTGATCGCTGTCGTACGCGGTCAAAGATAAATTTATAAAATAACCGAGTAATACAAGCTACTCCGTATAATAGGTGTAAGATCGGGTGTTGATC
>JAUTBS010240752.1:0-11380 GCA_032361285.1 Aequorea victoria
AAGGTCTTATACTTGGGCTACAAAATTTTCCTCACCAAGGCCGACGTTCTTGTGGAGTCTCCTCTTTGGACTGCTATCCTGGATGACCCATACATTGGCACGCCCATCCCTCCAGTAGCCACCGAGCAGACATCGATGGAAATTCCAGTCGATACCGACTTTCAAACCCCAACCAGCCTGTTGCTGAGGGGGATCATACTGAAGTAATAGAGGTGTGATCCCCCGGGATACTTGTTTTGTTTTCCCCATTTTGTTTTCTTCCATTTCCAGCGCCAGCTTATGTCTATATATGTAAAGGCCGGTGTCTTTTTGTAAGCCTTTGGGCATCTTTGATCTATGAAATGTAATTTCCCTTTCCATGTGCTCCGTACTTTCTTACTTTCACAAATTGTATATCAATTACTTATCCAGAAGTAATTTAGTTCGTTGAATCCTGTAAATGCTGACTTGCCCCGTAGAAACAACAAATTTTAATGTATGACCGAATATTTGCTTCTAAGGATGATGTATCTCGGTAATTGACTAAATATACTTATGTTCGGCATCTCAAAGAATCTTCACATATGCATAGAAGGCATAAACTATTCTAGTTTGGCTTCAGGGGTTGTAACCGTGAGAGTTGTTCTAACCCCTGTAAGGCATGAACTATTCTAGTTTGGCTGCAGTGATTGTAACCCTAAAAGGAACGAACTATTCTAGTTCAGCTGCAATGATTGTAACCCTGAAAGACATGAATTATTCTAGTTTGGTTGCATAGTCGTGCTAACCTTGGGAGTTGTTTTAACTCCGGTATGACACAAACTATTCTAGTTTGGCTGCAGGGCCGTTCCAACCCTGAAAGGAATGAACTGTTCTAGTTCAGTTGTAGCGCCGTGCTAGCCCTGAAGGGCATAAACTATTATAGTTTGGTTGTAGAGCCATGCTAACCCTGAGAGTTATTCTAACTCCTGTATGGCATGAACTATTTTAATTTGGCTGCATTTAATAATGTGCAAAAAATATTGCTGAATGAATTTCATATTATTACAATGTGTGGCTGAGCTATAATTTAGTCATAGAAAAAGCATAAATTAGCTCTATTCCATGGTCGAGGGACGATTTGGCCATTGTTGTCCTCTAAATTATAAGCTCATGTGTCGTCGATTGACTGTATCTTGTACGTTCCTTCCTAATTTGCACCAAGCTTTCCATTTGTGGCCACCCTAGTGTTGCCCATCATCTTTCGAAGTATAAGGTCCCCGAGACTGAATAGCTGAGGCTTGACCTTCTTGTTATTCTCATTTTTCATTTCTTGTTGATACGCCTGAATTCTAATCAGGGTGGTCTCTCGTCGTTCTTTGACCATATCCAAGTCTATGGCCAGGATTCCATTGTTGCTTTCAAGGGTAACAGAACAATCCTTATAGTAGGAAGACCAATTTCAATGGAATTATTGCATCGATCCCATAAGTTATAGAATATGGTGTCTCCCCAGTTGCACGATGAGGTGTAGTTCAGTAGGCCCACAGGACATTAGGGAGTTTATCAACCCATTTTCCCTTCGCTTTTTCTAGCCTTTTTTTTTATCCCATAAATATAGTTTTATTGGAGACTTTGACTTGGCCGTTGCACTGTGGGTAGACCGGAGTATAATTATAAAAATGTATTCCTAGCTCGGCTAAGAATGCTCGGAAGATCCTTCTATCGAATTGGGTTCCATTGTCCGAGATGAGGGCTCTTGGGATGCCAAACCTTGTAATAATGTTCTTCTAAACGAATTTCTTCACATCGGCCTCTCTGATGTTGGCTAAGGAATCAGCCTTAACCTATTTTTGTAAACTAGTCTATTGGCATTATAATAAATCTTCTGTTATTCACAGCCCTAGGTAGGGGTCCTACGATGTCTTGGCCCCACTGAGCAAAGGGCCAAAGTCTTGTGAGAGGCAAGAGCTCCCTAGCTATTTGGTGTATAAGAGAAGTGAACTTTTGACACTTTTAACATTTTCTGATGTATTATTGGGCATCCTTTTGCATGTATGGCCACCAATATCCTTGAATGATTACTCTGTGTGTTAGGGATCTGCCCCCAGTGTGGCTTCTACAGATTCTTTCATGGCTCGGAAACAACAAGTCTTACACCAAGCTTGGACTTATGCACAAGAGGTATGGTCTGGTCAATGATCTTCGGTACAGATTGTCTGTTAGCGAGAGCTAGAACTGAGCTTCCTTTAATCTTATTTTACGTTCCTCTCTTTTATCGGCCGATAATTGATCGGTATTGATAAAAGATGTAATAGGACTCATCCAGCTCGGGGATAGCTCAACAGGGGAGACTTCTGCTCGGCTTTGCCCTCATTGTATTCTCTTCTTTGGTAAAAAGTTGATGGTGATTGTCCTTGTATTGTGGGACTCTGATGCCGAAGCAAGGGATGCTAAAACGTTGGCATGGCTGTTCAATTTTTGGCCTATTTTCTTTATGCAAAGTGCCTTAAAAGTTTTGAGTTCCTTCTTGACCTCCGCCAAATATCTGGATATCTTATCATCTCCGGCCTTATAAAGTTTGGTAAGTTAGTCTAGTACCAACTGGGAGTCACTGTACACCGTTAGCTCGATCACATGAAATTTCTTTGATGCTCGTAAGTCGGCCAATATCAACCTCATTGGAGGCATAAAAGCTGAGCTTTAAAGACTGCTCTAGCACGATTCCTTCCAGGGAGATAAGTACTATCCCAGCTCCTGCCCCCTTTCCATTCGATGCATCATACACTTGAAGCCTCCACGCTTCAGTTGAGGGTTCTTTTTCATTCTTCGAGAGCTCTACCTCTACCCCCACTATCTCGGTTAGAGAATCATCGTTCGTCGAGCTAGGTGCCTTGGAAGAAAGAGCGAACTCAACTAGGAAATCGGCCAAGATTTGGGCTTTGATGGCATTCCTTGGCTCATACGCAATATGATGTTCACCAAGCTCAAAGGCCCACTTGGATATGCTACCTGTGAGGTTTGCTTTCCCAAAAAAAGCCTTCAACGGGTACCCAGTTAGGACACTAATGGGGTAAGCCTAAAAGTACTGTATCAACTTCTAGGATGTCACAACCAAGGCGTATGTAAGCTTTTCCATAGGCAGATATCGTGTCTTGGCATCCAAGAAAGTCTTGTCGACATAATACACTAGTTGGTACCTACGATCAATAGCCCGTACTAGAACACCACTCACTGCATGTCAGGATATAGAAAGGTAAAGATAGAGAACTTCACCAGCCACAGGGGTAGATAGGAGTGGTGGTTCGGCTAGATACCTTTTCAAGGCTTTCAGAGCTTGGTCGGCTTCTTCAGTTCAAAGAAACCTAGTGTGCTTCTTCAGTACTTGAAAAAATGGTCAACACATATCCAAAGACCGACTTATGAATTGATTTAGTGTTGCACCCATTCATGTCATCTTATGTACATCTTTTATTGAATTTGGCCTTTGCAAGGCTTGAAGTGAGTTTATTTGGTCTGGATTTGCCTCTATGCCTCTATGCGTGACCAAGAAGTTGAGAAATTTACCCAAGATGACACCGAAGGCACACTTTGAGGCGTTCAGCCAAAGTTTGTGTTTTTTTAGAATGTCAAATACCTCCTATGAGTCGGCCAAGTGGCTCTCATTTTCTTTGATTTTGACTACCATGTCATCTATGTATGTCTCCATTGTTTGGCCCATCAGACCGCCAAACATCTTTGTGATCATTCTTTGATATGTTGCCCATGCATTTTTTAATCCAAAAGGCATGATCGCGTAACAATAGGTCCCTCAGGAGATAATGAAGGCAGTCTTTTCCTAATCCAGGCCGAACATAGCGATATGGTGATATCCTCAATAGGCGTTAAGAAAACTCATCCGTGCATGTCCGGCCGTGGAATCCACCAGTTAGTCTATCTTTGGTATGAACAAGTTATCTTTTGGGCAAGCCTTGTTCAGGATAGTGAAGTCCACATAAACCCTCCACTGTCCAGTCTTCTTCTTTACTACTACTGTGTTGGATAGCCAATCTGGATATTGGACTTGTCGAATTATCGTGGCTTCGAGCAGCTTAGCCACCTCTTTGGCCACAACTTCGATGTGCTGAGGTGCCGACCTCATACTCCTCTATTTGACAGACCTATATGTCGGGCTAACATTGAGTTGATGACAAATAAAAGTGGGGTCAACCCCTAGCATCTCATAGGGTGTCCATACAAAAACCTCGATATTAGTATTGAGGAAATTAACCATTTTGATCCTTTCCTCTTCCCCCATGGATGAACCGACCAAGAAAAACCTTTTAGGGTTGGCCCCATTGATATGAATGGTGAGGAGGTCTTCTACGGACTTTTCTTCAGCCTTAGTACCGACGTCCTCTAATAATGACTGGTCAGGGATTTCCACCAACTGTACCTATCCTGTATGGCGCTTGCTTTTTAGCGCAGCCACGAAACATTTCTTGGAGGTGACCTGGCCGCCATATATGACCTCCACACCCTCCTCCGTGGGGAATCTCATCATCTGGTGGTAGGTGGAAGCCACGACTTTCAATTTATGTAGCCATAACCTGCCCACCATAGCATTGTAGGCCAAAGGGACATCCATTATGAGAAAATTCGTCTCTATGGTGGTGGAACCAGCTCAAATAGGGACCGCCACTCTCCCTAATGGCCATACTGCTTGAAAGTTAAACCCTATCAAGGGGGTGAGTGACTGGGTGAGGTATTTTTTGCTCAAGCCAAGCTTCTTGAAAAGCTCATAGTACATAATATCAGTTGAGATGTCCTGATCCACTAGGACTCGTTTGACATTGAACCCATCTATGTTCAGTGTTATAACTAAGGCATCATTATGCAGGTTCTGAACCCTAGTCGAGTCTTCTTTGGTAAAGCATATCTAGACCCCCCTTATAGATAACCTCAGCCTCTTTGCAGCTTGGACACTTATCACTGTTCGGTGATGCTGAGCTTTTTGTACTTAGCCCTTGAGACCGTTTCTCTGGCTATGATCCATCAGCCTATGGATCATTGCTATGTCACCTCTATCGTGGACGACCAGGGGGACCCCTTCCTATTTTCTGGAGCCAGCTGCTCTACCCTGCATTTGGTTATCAATGTGTTTCTTGAGATGCCCCTAGCACACCAGATCTTCCAAGTGTCTTTTGAAGGCGTAGTAATCCTCCATTGTATGCCCCCTCTTTTATGGTAGGAGCATCTCCACCTTATTCCATCCCTAATTGGCGCTGGAATGGAAGCCTCTAGCACTTTTGGTGGCCGCAGGAAGTAAGGCTTCTCCCTTATATGGGGGAGGATTTTGTATATCGGCTCCCAAAAGATGGTGTTTATGGCTACGCGTGTGTTTTTGTAGCCGCCGTCATTCATTGGGATGAAGTAGTCAGTTCAGCATGTATCCCCTCTTGGCCGTTTCGCTTGGTTTTCCACATTCCTAATGCTTGACCTTTTTGAGCTCAATCTCACTCCTTCTACCTCGGCCATCCTTGCAACTTTCTCCTTTCTAACATATTGTTCCACCTTCTTTATTAGTTTGGCAATACTCTTGGGCGGCTCCATTATCAAGGCGGCTCTGAGCTCACTGCTTGGAGAGAGCCCAGTCAAAATGAAGTCACTGCCATCTCCTCGATGTAGTGCTCAATATCGCTGTAGATTTCCCAATACTTGCCCGCATATGTACCCAGTGCCTCTTTTTTGCCCCTCCTGAGGGTTAAGAGAGCATCAATATCCTTTGGGGCCTTAGTACAGGTTATGAACCAAGCTATGAAGGCTGTGGCCAATTCCCCCATCTATTAATGGAGGAGGTAGATAGCTTATTAAACTATCTTAGTCCCATCTCTCCTAGGCTAGACAGAAAGACCTTGCATGTGAGGGAGTCATTGCTGCTCCACAGTGTCATCATCTGCCTAAAATGGCTAATGTGTGTGTTTAGATATGTCTTTGTGTTGTAGAAAGTGAACTTCAGGAGTGAGAACTATTTGGATGGAAATAGGAATTCAATCTAACCTGAGAATGGTGTGGAGAGTAATTTACCCAGAGAGGAGCTCGACAGAGGGGCCGGACTAACAGGGACCGATCGTGGGTTGCTAGGCTTAGGGGCTGGACAAGTCATCTTCCTTGAGTGGTGAGTGCGTGCAACATCTGCCCCTCCTACTAGGCCCCATTGTTCGTGAGCTAGTGCTACACCGAGATGACCATGTGTTGGACTGCTCCTCTATGCTCAATTGTGCAAATGAAAGGTAGCTATTTTTCCTAATTTTTGTTGTTTGGACCCGAAAAAACACTAAAATTGATCTCATCGCTTGTTGAATCTGACCAGACCGAAGAGCGAGATATCGTCTCGGTGAAGTGGAAGGCCGAGCTATATCATGAACTGGGCCATGCCTACTGGTGGCTTCATCCTCCAGTGGGCCCTTTTCCCTATGTTTGGCTTTGAGAGCAACTTTTAACTCTGCAATTTCATTTTTCATTTCATTGAAGGTGGCCTCTTGGTCAAACATCTCTTCAAGACGCTTTGGTATTTTCTACATGGGCCTCTTGCCCCAGTATTTAGCTAATTTCTTGGTTGAAATTTTGTCCACAAGACTATGTTCTCTACTGGACCGATCATTGCCTCCTCCTGACTTGTTTTTATGGAAACGCCATGGATGACAGTCAGGCTTATCTAGTTGATTCTTCCCACAGACGACATCAAATGTGCGAGGCACGAACTCATAAGGTTGCATAGATCAGGTGGAAGTAAATCAGGCCTGAATCCGCACCTTGTATGGATCTTCAGTCCTGCAAGGATAGAACAAAGTTACTACCTGGTGGGGTGTTCTTGTCGGAATGCCCCTCCGATGATTAAGTCAGTCAATAGAAATCAAAATTAAACCCATAAAGAAATCAAAGATAGCAAATCCAAGACAATAATATGTTTTTGTGTAGAGATTTTTCAGACCTTTGAAAATGTGAAGGAACCCTCATATTTATAGGCAAGGGGCCAAGTGGGGACCAACTATCCCTGTCATGGGTGGCCTATATTTTTGTTGTCCCTTTATTCCCGACCAAGCCTATTCCTGCCTTAGTAGGGAAATGATGATGTAGCAGGCATTGAATGCCCATTGATGGCACATTTAATGCCCCCTTGTCAGCTCTCTCATCACCACTCAAGCTGCTATGCTCAGATCCCAACCGAAGGAAAAGCTTGGTCCCTATTTCAAAGTGTCGAGCAGCTCATCTCCTCCACAATGCTTGGCCTCACCTACGAGCGCTGAGAAGGTTTTTCCAGTGATGATGGGGTGAACCTCGGCCCATATTATATGGCATCGAGATGTTTTTCTTAGTCAGCTCTCGTCCTTTATGAGCCTGACCCATTTTGGCCACCTTCCGTATATAACCCAACCCAAATTCCATGGATTTGAGCTTAAATTAGAAAACCTGAATCATTCTGAATCGGGATCCTTCAATGTATATATTATTCTGTAAATTCAGTGTACTAGTGTATTGTGGGTGATGTCTTTTTATGCACTCATCTAAATATATTTATTGTTCTTTGTTTGGATTCCATTTTTGGCATTTTTTGTTAATTCAAGTACTTGAATATTGGTAATGATGAGCATGAACCGAATGGTCGGATAAAACTGACCGAGATGAAGATAACTAAATACTAAAGACCGATCGGTCGATAAGACGATGAAAAAATAGCAAAAGTTGATCGAAATAAGATCACAAGCTTTAGCCGACCGAGGGCATGTGCACCCCCTACGATAATCATGGATCGACAAGGCATGCATGGGTCAACCCGAGGTCGAGCACCAATTGACCGAACACATGCTCGGTCAAACTTCACGCTTAGTCAGCCAGATTGGTTGAGCCGAACACCGCTAGAGGCAAGTCCATAAATCAACGCCGATGATCTCTCCCGAGATCACTCCAACAGCTATCTAAGTGACAAATCAACAATCGAATCAACATAAATTCTGAGATTCCCACTCAGATTGATAAATCCTAGATTTTTCTCTATCCTATCCCAGAGACCGCGCCCAATCACAGGCAGTCAGAGATTCTCCCCTATCACACTTCGGAATCTGTGCCTCTATATCTCTATAAATAACAATTGTCTACATACTCCAAAGGTATGCCATTTCATACACTTCTATATTCAGTTTCTACATTCAGTGATTATATTATACTACCTATCCGCTGACTTTAGCATTGAAGAACTATAGGCTGGGACACCACCGGTGCCTATGTCCTAACATTGTGTAAGATCTCTAACGGTGAAAAGGAGCAGCTCTTCCATAACCTTGGTGGCACACTGATCACAAAGACGATTATAAAGAACCGTCCAGATTTAGACACCAATATCTGGTGTCGTCTATGGGGAACAATTGATCATCGTTCCTTTCCCTGATAGTCTATAATTTGAATGGTAGCCACAAGATCCATGGCCTCTGAAGAAAACTGCCACCAAAGTAACCCCCAAGGGGACCAACCACCTAACGTCGAGCAACCACTACGAGACTTGACCCAACTAATCTAGGGCCTAGTTCACCAGAACCAAGCCATCAATCAAAGACACAATGAATAAGCACGACTTCTTCCTGCCCTTTCCATCCCTCCTCGAGTTCTTCATCCTGAGGGGAGGCCAACGCCACTCTTGAATGACCTAATGATCGAAGGTAAATCCTGCAAGAGGAGAACTTGAGCGAGAATGAAGATATCGCTGAGAGCAGGGCCCATCATTAGGGTCACAACTAGGCCTCCAGACGAGACGAAGGCTATCAGCCCGAGAGGACTGAAGCCTTGACCGCTATGGAGGTCGAGCTGAGAGAGGTCAAAGACCAACTCAACAATATGATGACAGCTATAAAAGGCAAAATGCCAGTGGTCGTTGATGAGCTAGTACAGAGGATGGATTTATGATTCTCGGCAGCAGTCATGGCCGAGCACCTGCCCTTCAAATTCAGGATGCCACAGATGGACGCCTTCGACGGATTGAAAAACTCCCTAGACCACCTGGAAATGTATAAAGGCTATATGCATCTGCACGCAGTCCCAGACGAGGTCATGTGCCAAGTATTTCCGACCACTCTAAAAGGGTCAACTCGTGTGTGGTTCAGTAAGTTGAAGAGTGGATCCATCTCCTCGTTCACCCAGCTGAGCAAACTACTTGTGGGATACTTTTGTTAGCCTAAAAGCTTTCAATCAAGTTTTTTTTTTTAGTTTTGATCATAACAATAATTTGATTTGTTTGTTGCTAATGTCTTAGTTGTGTTTGAGATAATATTTCAGGACTTATCTATCTTATTGAAGCTCAATTTCACACAAAAAGTCAAGAAGAAAAGGCTGAGGAACAACGTTCTTAAAGATCATGATTTTGATGTTTCAAAATTCTAAAAGGTTGACACCCCCATTGAATAGGTTGACACTTGAAGAAGAATGGCCCTTGGCATAGAAGACCAAGAAGGTCGACCCTTTCCACTAGAAAGGCCTACACCTTTGATGAGAAGAGAATAGGTCGACACTTCCAGCCAAAGGTCGACACTTTTGGAGCTCAGTTTCCCTTCAAAGACATAAAAAGTTCGACCCTTTCCTCAAACGGTCGACACTAATATGCAGTGGCGATCCTCTCTCTTCCAAGACCAAGAAACGGTCGACACCTTTAGAGATCGGTCGACACTTTTCCTTCGCCCATTTCAAGCTCAAAAGGTCGACACCAAAGCATAAGAAACGATCGACACTTTAAGCTAAAAGGTCGACACTTTTTTACGGAGCTTTTTCTCTCTCCTCTGCATCAAGCTTTAGGTTGACACTTCCTTTAAAAGGTCGACACTTCCTTTGCAGCCCAAAAGGGTCGACATTTACAGCTTTTTGGTTGACACTTTGGCTCGAAAGTTCAAATTTTTTGAAGCTCAAACGGGAAAGTTTTTGTGCATTTAATGCACTCCAACAGCTCTTTTTGAGCTCCAACGGCTCTATGCTCTGAGAGGCTATTTAAGAGGCTTTAATACATCTTCAATAAAGGTAGAAAAACACAAGAGAATAAAGGAAGAACAATGTCAAACATCATACACAATCAAAAACCCTAGCCTCTGCTCAGAAATTATATTTCCCATCTCTTGAGCTTTTAGTTTCTGGTTGTTATACCAGATCTGGTTGTTTTCTCCTCTCCAATATTTAATCTTCATTGTATATCATTTGAGAGTGAGAGAATCTTGTAGTGAGCTTTGAATATTGTATCATCACCTCACAAGGAGGACAAAGCCTCTGTCACTATCTTGCAAGAGCTAAGTTGCTACTTGCCTCAACAATTTCTCTTCAACGAAATTGGTGGCTTCTCTTCGCCTTAAGGAATAAGGTGGTTCCGCTTCACCCATAACCAAAGAATAGGCTTCGATTGGCCTCAACAATTGAAGGTTAGAAGATCACCTCCAAATCTTCTAGGTCGGAGGATAGCCTGTAAATCTTCCAGGTTGAATGATAGCCTGCAAATCCTTTGTACAGGTTTGGACTGCACCCGTAAGCACTTCCCTATAGTGGAAACTCAAGTGCGCTTGAGAGAGTGGACATAGGCCGGGATTTGGCCGAACCACTATAAACCTCTTCTGTTGTGGTTTGATTTTCTTTCTTCCTTAGCTCTTCATTTTTGTGCTTATATGATTGATTATATTGTTGCACACACACCTTCGTTTGATTATCATCGCTTCCGCATCTAGTTTTTAACTAAGACTAAAAAGAAATTAAAAAGGTTTAAGTTTGTCGTTAAACCTATTCAACCCCTCTCTAGGTTTCATATCTGGGTCAACATAAAGGAAAACAAAATGTGAAGTCTTCAATTACAAAACATAAGTCTTCGGCTGTCGCAAGACATATAGGCCACGGCTCTGCCTACTCCTCGGCCTGCTCCTTGATCATCGTTTCCTCTTCAAATGCTGGCATGAAACGCTGTGAGCTGCGAAGCCCAGAAAGAATTTCTCAAACCAAATATTTCTATACTTGAGTACATACAATAGATATAAAAGAATATGATATGCGGAGATGATGAAAACTCTGATACATGACCATGACTCCTTTACGCCGAAAGGATCCGACAAATCATACCATCCAAACAACAACACTTGAACTTGAACTTAAGAAAATATACCGCCAGAAAGTCGGATACAATCCCCCACAGCAGCCCCGTGATTCACAATGGACTACGTATCAACTGGTTCAACGAAAGCCCTGGGTAGGACAGATCTGGAAGAGCTATCTTGTCACACCATGAACCGTAGCCTAGTGACATACTCAACTAGCTTATGTATGCCCCAAGGGTGGTGGGGTACAGCCAGGTGAACCACCCCGTTACCACCGTCCATCTGAGTCCCTAACTGCTGCGCTAAAATCTTAGTTCGACACGGTGCAC
>JAUTBS010240863.1:0-11379 GCA_032361285.1 Aequorea victoria
ATGTCTTGGTTGTGATCTAGGTGACCAAACATTATTTTTCTAACTTAACTTTAAATTTTCTAAGTTCTAAGTTCAAGACTTCATTTTCTTGATCATTTTAAGTGTTGAACCTTTATTTAACACTATTAGGGTTTATGTGATTCAAATTCTAGGGTTTGAATTCCTTGCTAGACAAGTTAAAGTACGCTTACGCCTAGGTTAAAGCGTCGGCGAAAAACTGGGTCTTTACACATTATGCACATTGGTGAGGCTAGGTGGCAAGGCCACACGATACGCCACCTCACCCACACGATTCAAAACCTCGAAAGGTCTGATATACCGGGGACTCAACTTTCCCTTCTTCCCAAAACGGATAATTCCTTTCCAAGATGAAACCTTGAGGAATACCATGTCACCAACTGAAAACAGTAAGTCTCTTTTTCGAACGTCGGCGTAACTCTTTTGACGACTTTGAGCTGCAAGAAACTTATTTCGAATTACTGAAATCTTTTGAGAAGCATCTTCTACGAGATTGGGTCCAAGAAGTTGTCGCTCACCAACTTCGTACCAACACAACGGGGATCTACACTTCCGCCCATACAAGGCTTCAAAAGGTGCAACTCCCAGACTGGAGTGATAACTGTTGTTGTAGGAGAATTCCATCAATGGTAACTGATCGTCTCAGTTACCTTTCCATTCTAATGCACAAGCTTGTAACATGTCCTCTAAAGTCTGAATGGTCCTCTCCGATTGGCCGTCGGTTTGCGGATGATAAGCTGAGATGAAGTCCAAACGAGTACCCATAGCCGACTGTAGAGCACTCCAAAACTTCGAGACGAAATGAGGGTCACGATCCGAAATGATAGAAACTAGTGAACCATGAAGTCGTACAATCTCCCGCACATACTGCTGCGCTAAACGGTCCAGAGAATACGTCATCTTGATAGCAAGAAAATGAGCTAACTTCATAAGACGATCCACTATCACCCAAACTGCGTCGTGTCCGCTACGTGTAAGAGGTAAATTGGATATGAAATCCATCGTGATGTAATCCCATTTCCACTCGGGTAGTGGTAATGGTTGAAACTTCCCTGCTGGTCGCTGATGCTCGATCTTCACTTGCTGACATGTCAAACACTGTGCCACGAATTCTGTGATGTCCTTCTTCATGTTGTTCCACCAGAAATGCTTAGGAAGATCCCAATACATCTTCATACCTCCCGGATGAATGTTGTACCCTAAACTATGAGCTTCGGTCAGAATCTCTTTCCTTAGCCCTTCATCGGCAGGTACACACACTCGATTTCTGAACTTGAGGACTCCTTCGTCGCTGATGCTAAAGTCCTTCATCTCTCCTTTGCTCAATTCCTCCACTGTCTTCTTGTACTGTAGGTCATCCTGCTAGGCCATACGGATCCTCTCCAACAAAGTTGGTTGCACGGTCAAGTGGTAGCACAAAGTGGTCTCTCCATGCTGTAGAACTTTCACATCCATCATCCGCAAGTCTTCTAGAAACTGGTGCTGAAATATCAATGCTGCTAAGCTACTACCCAAAGATTTCCTGCTCAACGCATTTGTTACAACGTTCACTTTGCCTTCATGGTAGAGAATCTCCACGTCGTAGTCCTTCAGTAGCTCGATCCATCGTCTCTGTCGTAGATTAAGCTCCTTCTGTGTGAAAGTGTACTTCAGGCTTTTGTGGTCGGTGTAGATCTAGCAAGATTCTCCATAAAGATAGTGTCGCCAAATCTTCAACACGAAAATGATAGCTATCAACTCCAAGTCGTGCGTTGGATAGTTCTTCTCGTGAATCTTCAACTATCGTGAGGCGTACGCTATAACCTTCTTATGCTGCATCAAAATGAAACCCAGACCTTGATGTAACGCGTCACTGAAGATAACAAAGTTCCCTCCTTCTGTAGGTAGAGCCAGAACTGGTGCAGATGTCAACTTTTTCTTGAGCTCTTAAAAACTGTCTTCGCACTTGTCTGTCCATTCGAACTTCACTCCGTTCCGAGTAAGGCTAGTAAGTGGTAGAGCAAGGAGAGAAAACCCTTTCACGAATCGTCGATAGTAGTCGGCCAAACCCAAGAAATTGCAAATCTCAATAACTGAGGTAGGTCGAGGCCAATCAACAATCGCCTCAATCTTGCTGCTGTCCACTGAAGCTCTATCATTGCTGACGATGTGGTCGAGAAAAGAAATGATGTCCAACCAGAACTCGCATTTGCTGAACTTGGCATAAAGTTGCTTCTCCCGAAGAGTCTAAAAAACTTCTCGCAGATGTTCATCGTGCTCCTCCTTTCTTCTCGAGTAGATAAGAATGTCGTCGATGAATACCACAATGAAGCAATCCAACTGCTGCTTGAAAACCCGATTCATCAGATCCATAAAAACTGCTGGTGCATTGGTCAACCCAAAAGGCATAACCAAGAATTCGTAATAGCCATATCGTTTCCTGAAAGCTGTCTTTGAGATATCCACCTCCTTTACCTTAAGTTGATGGTAACCAGATCGCAAGTCGATCTTCGAGAAAACCCGTGCTCCTTGTAGTTGATCAAACAAGTCGTCGATGCGTGGCAATGGATACCCGTTCTTGACTGTAACCTTGTTCAATTCCCGGTAGTCGATGCATAGATGAATGGAACCATCCTTCTTCTTCACGGACAGAACTAGAGCTCCCCACGGTGAAACGCTAGGTCGAACAAGACCCTTGTCCAACAACTCTTGCAACTCGACTTGCAACTCCCGTAATTCCAAAGGTGCCATCCTGTATGGAGCCTTAGAGATAGGCAGAGTACCAGGAAGAAGGTCGATTGTAAACTCGATTTCACGATCCGAAGGAATGCCAGGCAAGTCTTCAGGAAAGACATCCGAAAACTCCCGTACAACAGAAAGAACTTCTAACTTTGCTTCAGATACGCTTGTGCCTAAAATAGAAGCCAAAAGGCCTTCACAACTTCTCCTCAACGATCGATTCGCATGAAGGGCTGCTAACCCCATGTCTCCTTGAAATAAGAACTTGGGTTGCCCAGGGATATAAAAAATAACCTCTTGTAAAAACAATCCACGGTTGCATGACGCTTGACAAGCCAATCCATACCCAAGATGGCGTCGAAGTCACGAATGGATAAGGAAATAAGGTCTACTGGTAACAACATGTCACCCAACTCCATAACTCCCAAACGACAAACATCACAAAGAACAACGGTGCCCCCAAAAGGAGTGGACACAAAGAAATATCCATCCAACAGTTCTATCGTAAAAGATAAGCGGTTCAAGAATTCCAGTGTAGCAAACAAATGTGTAGCGCTAGAGTCAAACAAAACTTTAGCAGGTACAGATGATATGGTGATAATACCTTGCACTACAGATGGTGAAGCTCCAGCCTCCTCTCGAGTGAGAGCGTAGACACGTCCCTGAGTAGGTGCTGCTGGTCCTTGCGGCTTGTTTAAGTTGTTCTGTCTTTGTCCTCATTGACGATTCTGTTGGGCCGGAGCTGATCCAGTAACGTATACAGGCCGTTTCTGAGTCAGAATCAGCTGCTGTTCCTGCTGTCCTCCTGTTCCTTTGTTCCTTCAGTAAGTGGAAAGGTGTCCAGCCTTACCACAAGTGAAGCACGTCTTCGATGTCCCATCACAAAAATGTCCACGAGAGTGAACATTCCCGCACATCTTGCACGGGTTCCAAGTCTTCTGTTAGGCGTCTCTATTAAACTAACTCCGGTGCTAACCCTGAGTGTGCATCTTCTTGGTAGGATTACCACTTCCATGCTGATTTCCTGCTGGTTCTGAGTCTCTGTTCCTCTTTGGCTGTGATTCCCGATACTTCTGTGCGTCGTCTAAACATTTCTCCGTCAGGAGAGCTTTGGTCACGAGCTCAGAAAAAGTTTTTTCCTCGAGCAGTGACAGACGATTACGGATGGCAGGGCGTAAGCCCCTCTCGAATATAGCTACCTTGTCCTCCTCATCCGCGACACGCTACGGTGCGAACCTTGATAACTCTGCAAACTTCGCCTCGTACTCGGCTACAGTCATTCCTTTCAACTGAAATGATAAGAACTCAATTTTCTTCTACTTTCTGATGGCTACCGGATAGAACTTATCGTCGAACAACTCTAAGAACTTCTTCCTAGTGAGCTCATGTTCCTTTCCTTCAAACTTACGCTTAACCATGCCCCACCAATGCTCTACCGGTCCTTGCAGAATATACATTGCTAATGATACCTTGATATCATCAGCACAACCCAAACGCTCGAATATCTTCTCGATCTCAAGCTTTCACCATTCCGCGTCATCCGGATTGGTTGACCCTTTGAAAGTCAGGGGACGAATCTTCATAAACTTCTCAAATACTAACCCTTTATCCATGGTCATAGCTCTGTCTTTGTTAACTGTTCTCTGCTGATCCTGTTGCCCAGCCAGCATGCCCACCAGTTCTTGAAGAGTTTGCAGAGTATCTTTAGCAACTGGGGCAGGTGGAGCAACTGGTACAACTGGAGCTACCGGAGCAGCTGGGGCTGCTGGAGCCACTGGAGTCTCAATCACAGGAGTAGCATCGGGGTATTCCCCCCTTGTTCACCCTCAGCTAGTGATGCATAAGCAGAACTCACGTTGCGTCGTGGGCGAGCCATCTAACAAATATCACAATATAACAATACAAAATATGTATGGGATAACATGATGAACTATATAACAATACTCACACTAACAGGACGCCGGGGATCTAGACATCTTCTAGACATGATGCAATGCATATTTTTAATTCTTTTTAAACTTTTGAAAAAGAAACTTTTGCTCTGATACCAAACTTGGTATCAGACTTGACCCAAAGGTCATGAATCTAAACTCTGATATAATAAAACTTATGCTCTGATACCAAACTTGTCACGCCCCAAAATGGGAATAGTGACCGTCCATGGTTCTTGGGCCTTTGGCCCAACAAACCAAGTAAGCCTTACACACAATAAGCTACTATAAGCTTTAAATAAGATTCAAATTCCATGCATTTAATTATTTAAATTTTAATTTCCAAAAACTTGGGTCAACTGCCCACAAAACTACCAATGATGTCTAAAGCATCAATAATCCAAAATGTCACAATGTCAATAATAATATAATGATATGCGAAAGCAAATGATAACATAAGAATGAAATATCCTAGAGGTCAGAGCATGGATCCCTCCACAGCAGTCCATCAGCTAGAACTCAACTCACTGGCTACCTGAAAATGTTAAAGGACAACATCAGTATAAACTGGTGAATAGAATCATGATAGCACAATACAGTTCTAAAACAGTGGTTAAAATAAGGTGTATATAAGAACATAACATGGCATGACAATACAGTAATGTAAGGAAATGGGTAACTAGAAAACCCTTCAGTTCATCTCTTTTCATTTCATTTTCATTCACTTTGAAAATACATATTTTTCCTTTTTAAGTTGGACGTCAAGTGTCCTCAAACATATAGTGTCAATATCATAATGAATATGGTAAAGGCGACATGCTCATACATGAGTGGGAATAATCAATGAAGTACAACAGATATCAACTGAGCACAAATAAAGTAACACTACCACATTTACTCGGGGTCTACTCTCGACCCATGGATCTAAATTGACATTTGAGTCACCATGGGTTGGCGCTCGAGATTATTCTCTACACGATTCCAGTTAAGGTCACCGGACTCACCCAGAACTGTTCCTTAACCGTTGAGTCAACTAAAGTCAATACGGATTCAAACCGGTTATTTTCCTTAATTGGCCAAGGTCACCCCCAAAGAGGAACTATCCCTTAGACTTGTTTCACATCCCAAGAATCTCATCTCATGATCGCACCATATATATATAAGGAGTTCACCTTCTCTTTTTCTTTCTTTTGTATTGAAAGCATCAGTGCCATGTGTTTAAAGTAGAGTACATCATTTAATTTGAAAGGATACATTTATTTGAAACATTTATAGAAGGAATTTTGTGTAAAAGCATAAATAAAACATCTGTTTTAAAGTTTGCGTGAAAGAAAGTAGTGTAAAACTTCTTGTCAAAGAGTTTTGTGCAATAAGTTTAATGGAAAACATTTAAAGCATAAAATGCATTTATAAAATGATTTTGGGGATAAGGGAAATTTTTGAAAGATAATAGCATGAGACTACTCACCTGATGTTCAAGGTAATCTCTAGGAATGGATAATGCAAGAAAATCACAACCTGATATACAATGAAATGAAATAAACCAGCAAATAAGGCTAAATAATAACCTAGGACTACCAAACGGTCCCTTAATCCATTTTATTTTTCCCCATATGTGTTTCTGGTGCTAGATTGTCTCAATTTAATTCAATTTATTCATTAAACCAATGCCCAAACAGGCCCTAAGCATTTTAATTTAATTTAAACATTTTTCCCTATAAGTGTCGACCATGAGTCGACACAATGGTCTCTGTGTCAACTCACAGAGGCCATGGGCAGAGGATGGGTCGACTCACAAGGGGTGTGGGTCGACTCACAGAGTTTTACCAGGGATGGTGGGTCGACTCATGGGGCCTATGAGTTGACCCAACGGGTCTGTCAAGGCATGGAAGGTCACAAGGCACCAATGAGTCGACACCCAAGGGTTTGTGTCGACTCACAGAGGTCACACAAGGGCTATGGGTCGACTCATGGTCCCTGTGAGTCGACCCACGTTGGTTTGGGGTGCTAAGGGTCGATGTCCAAGGGACTGGGTCGACCCCAAGGGTACCAAAGGGCTCCATGAGTTTACTCACAGAGGCTGTGGATCGACTCATGGCCAAGACAGATGCACATGAGTTGACACACAAGGCCTCTGTGTCGACTCATGGACTGGGCAGACACCTGTGAGTCGACTCATGGGAACCATGAGTCGACCCAAAGGCTCCGGGTCCCCCCCAAACTTCATGAGTCGACTCACAGAGTCGAGGCAGCCATGGGACGCTGTTCCAACTTGGGTTTTTATTGGTTTTTTGCTTTATTTTCTTTATTTTAATTAAATCTAATGATAGATTATCATATTTTGGGGTGTTTTAAACATGTTCTATTATATGAAATTTATTTAATTATGTACTAAATACAATTATAATTCATTGTGATATAAATATATATGTATACATATAAACTTACTGTAAATTCAAAATATATTTATTATTTTTGTTTGGTTCTTGATTCTAACAATATAACTATAATCAAATAACATGTTTTTATAGGTTTTGATGATTTAAACTTAACAAATATGAAAGATGTAATATTCATATGTAATCTGTTATAAAATACATATGTATAAGCCTACTGTTATATGTATATTCTATTATATATGCATGGTCTATTTTTCCAACGATTTAATATAACAATAACCTTATTTGTTCTCATGCTTGGAGGATCCATAACCAACCTAACCATGTGATCTAAGTTCATGATATATATATATACAAAAAAAATATATAGGAGCTGAAATAGAGGTGTTTGACAAACCTGCTATCACCGAAGGTGATGAAGCCAAGGAGATGATGGTGATGATGATGGTAGTGCTTGGCCGTGGCAGAGATGAATGGTGGTGGAGGGTGGCACTGGTGGCTGTTGATCTTGGCAATGGTAGTGGTGGTTTGTGAGAGGTAGAGAGAGACAGAGGCTTTGAGAGAGAGAGAAACTAAGAGATATTTGAGGGATTGAGAGGTCGTGAGGGGCAGAGGTTAATGTGGTTTAAATTGGATTCAATTCTCCCAAGATCAGGGATTAGCGCTGATCTTGTGCCTTATCTTCCAAAACTAACCCACGAATAAAGGCAATGATAACCTTCCAAAACTAAAACTCCTTAGATGGCCTCCAGGATTCTTTTTCCTTATATTTCTTTATTTAATTTAATTTTATTTCTTTATCCTTTTATTTCCTTTCTTCCTAATTACTTTAACTAATTAATTATTAACTAGATAAGTTTTTAATTAAATTAAAATTTTCAAACCTATTTCATCAATTCATTAAATTTTTATTTTATTTATTTCGTTTATTTATTACTTGATTAATTGAGTTATTAATTTAATAAGTACATTAAGAAAATTTTAAATTTTTACTGGATTTTACAAACACCACCACGAAGCGATCTAACTATGCTTGAAAACCCGATTCATCAGATCCATAAACGCTGCTGGAGTATTAGTTAAACCAAAATGAATAACCAAGAACTCGTAATGATCATTTCGAGTCCTGAAAGTCATCTTCGAGATATCTGCCTCCTTGACTTTTAGTTGGTAATAACCAGACCGCAAGTCAATCTTCGAGAAAACATGTGCTCCTTGTAGCCGATCAAACAAATCGTCGATGCGTGCAACATATACCTGTTCTTGATTGTAACCTTGTTCAGTTCCCTGTAGTCGATGCAAAGACGCATGGAATCATCATTCTTCTTCACAAACAGAACTGGAGCTCCCCATAGTGAAACACTAGGTCGAACAAAACCCTTATCCAATAATTCTTGCAATTGAGCTTGCAACTCCCTCAAAACAGAAAGAAGGTCTATCGTGAATTTAATCTCACGATCGAGAGGAATACTAGGCAAGTCCTCGGGGAAGACATCCGGAAACTCCTTAAAAATAGAAAGATCCTCTAACTTTCCCTCAGATACACCTGTGCATAACACAGAAGCCAAAAGACCTTCGCAACTTCTTCTCAACGATCGATTAGCATGAAGGGCTGCTAACCCCATGTCTCATTGGAAGAAGAACTTAGGTTATCCAGGGATGTCAAAAATAACCCTCTTGCAATAACAATCCATGGTTGCATAATGCTTGACGAGCCAATCCATACCCAAGATAACATCGAAGTCACGAATGGGTATGAAAATAAGATCTACTTGTAACAACTTGTCACCCAACTCCACAACTCCCAAATAATAAACATCGTGTAAAACAATTGTGCTCCCAACAAGAGTGGACACAGAGAAATATCCTTCTCATGGCTCAATCGCAAAGGATAAGCGGTGCAAAAATTCTAGTGAAGCAAACGAATGTGTAGCGCCAGAATCAAAAAGTGTCTTAGCAGGTACCGAAGAGATAGTGATAATACCTTACACCACGGATGGTGAAGCTTCGGCCTCCTCACGTGTGAGCGTAGACACGTTCCTGAGCAGCTGGTCCTTGTCCTTGTGGCTTGTTGTAATTGTTCTGTCTCTGTCCTCTCTAACGATTTTGCTGGGCTGGGGCTGGTCTAGTGATATACGCTGGTGGTTTCTAAACCTGAATCGGTTGTTGCACTTGCTATCCTCCTATTTCTTTGTTCCTATAGTGAGTGGACAGATGTTCGATTTTACCATAAGTGAAGCACGTCTTTGGTGTCCCATCATAATTCTGTATACGAAGGTGAACCTTTCCACACCGATTGCACGGATTGCAAGTTTGTTATTTTGCGTCTCTCCCATTCTGATTCTGATGCTGGCCTTGAGTGTGTGTCTTCTTGGGAGGATTGTCACATCCATTCTGATTCCCGGTTGATTTTTGTCTTTATTCCTCTTTAGCTGTAATTCCCGATGCTTCTGTGCATCGTCCAATTTTCTTTCTGCCAGAAGGGCTTTGGTCACTAGCTTAGATAAGATTTTTTCCTCGAGTATTGACACACGGCTGCGGATAGCAGGGCGCAAGCCCCTCTCAAACATGGTGACCTTGTCCGCCTCATCCGTGACATGTTGCGGTGCGAACCTTGATAACTCTACAAACTTCTTTGATACTTAGCTACAGTAATCGACCTCTGTTCCACTGACAATAACTCGATCTGTTTCTTCTTCTTGATTGCTATTGGGTAGAACTTGTCATCGAACAGCTCCAAAAATTTCTTCCAAGTGAGCTCCTGCTCCCTTCCTTCAAATTGACACTTAACCATGTGCCACCAATGCTCTGGAGGTCCTTGAAGAACATAGGTTGATAATGATACCTTCATGTCATTGGAGCAACCCAAACGCTCAAATATTTTCTCAATTTCTAGTTTCCACAACTCTGCTTCTTCAGGATTGGTTGATCCATTGAAGATCGAAGGACGAATCTTCATGAACTTCTCAAATACGGACCCTTTATCCATGGTCATAGGTCTGGCATTGGTAGTTGCCCTTGGTTGGGTCTGTTGCCTGATAAGTATGCCCACCAGTGCTTGGAGAGCTTGAGCGTCTCATTAGCAACTGAGGCAGTGGGGGCCACAGGAACAACTGGGGCTGCCAGGACATCTGGTGCAACCAGAGCAACTGAGGCTGCTGGAGCCATCGGGGTCTCAGTCACAGGAGTAGGGTTCGGGCCATTCTCCCCTTATGCACCCTCAGTCGATGCATAGGCAGATCTCACATTACGTCTAGAGTGAGCCATCTAGCACAGATATCACAATATATCAATATAAAACATGTGTGAGATTATATAACAACTATAATTCAATACTCACACTACCAGGATGCTGGGGATCCAGACCTCTTCTAGATATGATGCAATGCACATTTTTAAACTCTTTTAAAATCTTTTGCTCTAATACCAAACTTGTCGCTCCCCGAATTGAGAACAGTGACTGGCCATAAATCATGGGTCTTAGCTCAATGAACTAAGAAAGCCAAGATGCAATTAGTAGTCTATATACTAATTAAAATTCCTTTATTTTATGAATTAATCAATATAAATCTCATAGCATATCCAGTGGGTAAAACATGCCCATAATCTCCATAAATGATGTTGCAGCATCAATAATAAAATGTACTCAATAGTACTGAAGTAATTATGAAAATGCAATAAATAATACGGAAGAAAAATATGATAATGATAAAAATGTCCAAGAGGTCAAGGATTGGATCCTCCGTAGCAGTCCATCAAACGCATATCAACTCACTTACTACCTGAAAATGTTATAATACAACATCAGTATAAATTGTTGAATGGAATCATGATAGTATAATACAGTTCTAAAATGGGATAAAATAAAATTTATGATGAAATAATATGGCATGGTATATACAGCATAATAAAATGGGTATCACAGCCCTTCAGTTCATCTCTTCTAAAATCTTTTCATTTTCTTTCATTTGAAAATATATTTCCCTTTTTCATTTTCCTTTGAAAACACATGTTTTCCTTTTCAAACTGGATGACAAGTGTCATCATATCGTATAACAATAATATTAGAAAAATATGGTACATGCAACATGCTCAACAGAGTGAGAATAAATAATCTCGCAACAGAATTAATCTGTGCAAATAAAGTATCAATGCCACATTTACTCGGGGTCTTTTGACCCTTGGATCCAAATCGACATTAAAGTCACCACGGGTTGGTGCCCGAATTTATTTTATACACGATTCCAGTTAAGGTCACCGGACCCCCGAACTATCCCTTAACCATTGAGTCAACTAGGGTAAACACGGTTTCA
>JAUTBS010240974.1:0-11378 GCA_032361285.1 Aequorea victoria
ACCCCTAAATATCTCACGCCATCTAAAAGCACTCAATTGCTAGCGCACGCCATGTCATTTTTACCCAATGACCCAAATCACCTCAGGAACACAAAACTAACCCCAAACCGACCTTAGACCTAGCGCACGCCAACTCCCATGTGTCGCGCGCCACCTTTGAGGAAATTTTGACCCCAAGTTATCTCCTCACTCGTTTTTCTATAAATAGGCCACCCCCAACCATTTGAGAGATCCCAGAGCTGCCAACCTCCCTCTAAAATCAAAAAATCTCTCATATTCTCGAAAAAACTCAAAAAATCTCACATAAGCCAAACCTTCCTCCAAACACACCCTAAATCCTTATTTTTCTTTACACTTGGAAGGCCCCGAAGGCTCAAAGATCGTCAGAAGGACTCCTCGGAGACGTGTCGTACGTGAGGAAAGGCTACGGAAGCCGTTTTAAGCCTAGTTCGAGGAAATAATCGAGAAGCTTGTAGGCCACACGGAAGGACTCCGGAAGCCATAGACGTTGCTCAGAATTCTACCAGCTCATGGGATATACAGTAAGTCTCCAAACTCATTTATTTCCTAGATAGCATCCAAGACTTCTGCCTCTTTTTGGTAAAAAAGGGAAGAAGAGGCCGTTGGCCTCCTTCTCCCGATTTTTCCTTTCTTTTAATAAATGTCTTTTTAAAGTTTTTTAGTAGAATCCTTATGTTAGTTTCTCTTCTCCCTCCAATTTTTCTACCTTTTTAATAACTGTCCAAGCATATTTTTCTTTTAGCCCTTTACTTTCTTCATTTTTAGTCTTTTCGTAGAATTGCATGCTAGTTGTTTTTCTTCTTCGTGTTCAGTCCGTTCTTTTCTTTTCTTTTTTTTCTAGGTTGCATTTTCCCGCTTTTAAACAGCATGCCTTCTATGTATCAACTGCGTTATTGTGCTGCCATCTCCCTATCTAACATGCCTAAAGTGTAAGTATGCATAGAAAGCCTTAG
The DNA here is from genome assembly GCA_032361285.1 of Aequorea victoria. Lineage (NCBI taxonomy): Eukaryota > Metazoa > Cnidaria > Hydrozoa > Leptothecata > Aequoreidae > Aequorea > Aequorea victoria. The sequence goes on from JAUTBS010240974.1 coordinate 975, forward strand.
TTTTAGGTTACGATTTTATTTCCTTGCTTGCTTTTGCATGTTCTCTCTTTAACTCCCTTTCTGTATATGTTGCTTTCGATAAATTTAAGACAAGAACAAGACAGAACGGTTAACTAGAGACCGATCCTCAAATCGGGCGAGAGGGGTGCATAACACCTTCCCCTTTTGTACCCTAGCTCCCGAACCAAAGATCTCTGGTAATGATGGGCTGGTTTACCTTAAAAATGGCCCCTTTTTGGTTTCTTGGTTTCTCCAAAAACCAAGTGGCAACTCTGAAAAACTCGTGCGGTTCTCAACCCACGGATGCGCATTTCAAGGGAAAACCCCTCTCCCCTCCTTTTGAGAAAGGGGCGACGAGAGGGCGGGGCCCCTACACCCGAGTCTCGCTTTCTCTTTCCCGGGACCCACAGTGTGTTTTTCCATAGTTTGACGCCGTTACGCAGTTTTCTAACCTCCGTCGTTTTCTTTGTTGAGCTGGGTTTCATCACCAATGTCTCGCTTTCTCTTTCCCAGGACCCTCCGTGAATTGAACCCATTTTTGACGTCGTTAGGCCGTTGCCTAACCTCTGTCATTTTTGTTAAGCCGGGTTTCACCACCCGAGTCTCACTTTCTCTTTCCCGGGACCCTCCGTGGGTTTTTCCATGTTTAACGTCATTTGGCCATTGCCTAACCCCTTCGTCGTTTCTTTGAGCCAGGATTTTATAGACCCTTTATCTCCATCTCCTTCCGAGACCTTCTGAGGAAGTCTCGAACCCTTGAGTCGTTAGGTTTCGGACGAGACTTCTCTCTTTAGCGTCTAGGAACGGGCCTCATCAGCCCTTACCTTGTTCTTTTGTTCTGGGACCCCTTTGGGGTTGCCCCAAACTTTCACAATTGTTGGGATATTAGCCCAACATCTTCTCTTTTGTAAGAGCTGGGTTTTCACTGAGCCATACCTCTTTATTTTTGGGATCCCCCGTTGGTCATCCCGAGTCTCTTAGTCATTAGGCCGAGATCTAGTCAAACTTTTGGTTAGGTCCTGTGCCTTTCCCCTTTATGTTCAGTTTGCCCAGAATTCCTTGAGTTCTGAGTTCCTGCGCCGTCGAGCCACGGCTCGATATTTCCCGATGATAGTCCTCCATTTTTCATCTTCTTAAGGCGAAAAATTGATAGTCTTTGTCACCGCATCTCCTTTATTGTGTAAGTCGGTCTTTGTCACCGCTTCCTCCTTTTATCGAGTTAGTTATGTCATTGTATAAGTCAGCTTTATCATGCAACCTTCGCTGTTCGAGCTCCAGCTTGTCGGTTTAAGTTGGTATCATCCCGCAACACGACCTCCCTTACTGTACGAGCTCATCCTCGTCCGAAAAGGTCGCGCTTCGTCTCCACTCCCATTTTCTTTCTAACCATAGAGATTCAGAGTCTCAACAGAAGCCGGTATCATCCCGCAACCATTCTTATTTTCATAGCCGTAGAGAGATAAGTCTCGATGGAATGCGGCGCTGCCAAGCCCGCACCCTTCTAGCTGCTTGGCGAAAAGTTTTTTCCCTTTGGTTACTCTTTCGAAACCTTTCCTTTTTTTTTTCTAACCATAGCGATTCAGAGTTTCGACAAAAGTCGGGGCTTCCCGCAACCTTTCTTTTATTTTATCCGTAGAGAGATAAGTCTCGACGGAAGCCGGGCTCCTCCCGCAAACCTTTTTTTGTTGGCCGTAGAGATTCGTCTTGACGGATAGGCCAGTATCATCCTGTTCCCGTATTTTTCCTTTTTTCTTCGTCCGTAGAGACTTAGCCTTCTACGACTCGACAGAGAGGGAAAGTCAGTATGGTCCTGCGCCCTCGGATCTTTTCGTCTGCCGTTTGAGATTCAGGGTCTCAAATGGAAATTTGGGCTCCTCCCGCAAACTTTTTTTTTCTTTGGCCATAGAGATATGTCTCGACGGATAGGCCGGTATTATCCCGTGCCCGTATTTTTTCCTTTTTTCTTCACCCGTAGAGACTCAGCCTTCTAGGACTCGATGGAGAGGGCAAGTCGGTATCGTCCCGCACCCTCGAATCTTTTTGTTTACCATTTGAGACTCCGGTCTCAGACAAAAAGCTGAGCTCTGGCTTGCAAACCCCTTATTTTTTTCTACCATTTGAGACTCCGGTATCAGACGAAATGCCGAGCTCTGGCTCGCAAACCTAATTTTTTCCTGCTATTTGAGACTTCAGTGTTAGACGGAAAGTCGAGCTCTAGCTCGCAAACCCCTTATTTTTGTCTGCCATTTCAAACTCCGATCTTAGACAGAAAGCCGAGTTCTGGCTCGCAAACCTTTTTTTGTTTGTCGTTTGAGACTACGGTCTCAGACAGAAAGCTGAGCTCTGGCTCGCAAACCCTTTATTTTTTGTCTGTCGTTTAAGACTCTGATCTCATATAGAAAGCTAAGCTCCAGCTCACAAACCTTATTTTGTCTGCCGTTTGAGACTTCGGTCTCAGACGAAAAGTCGAGCTCCGGCTCGCAAACCTTTTTTGTCTGTCGTTTGAGACTCAAGTCTTGAACGGAAAGTCGGGCTTTCACTCATACCTTCTTCATACCATATTCAAGATCTTCACAAACCCCAAGGCATTGAGGCAGTTTTGATGCTCTTTTAAGCCAAGTTTTCCTTGCAATTCTTAGGTCTAGAGATCCAGCATCTCTATGTCCTTCTAAGCCGGGTTCTATCATCCACACCCTTTATTTCTCTCGCTCAGGATTTTCTGAAGAAATCTTGAGTTCCTTTATCGTCGAGCTGTCAAGCCGAGGTTCCACGATTCTTTTTTCTATTTTAAGCCAGGTATCGTCACCCGCAACCTTTTTTGTTCTTTTTCAGGGTTCGTGTGCACTTCTTTTTTGGGGGTCACCACGAGCTGTAATGTCTAACATCTTATGAGCTAATTCATTTCCCGTCTCTTCTTCTATCTATTAGGGTATCATTGCTTCTTCAAGCTCTAACGTTATGCCCACCTGGATTCGGTTACCAAGCGGAAGACTCAAAAGATTAGACCCCAATCCAGAAAATACAATGACAGGAGATGGTAATACAAATGCTACATTGATCCGAACACTATCGGAGATGCAGGGAGCTCTAGAAGGCATGACCCTTACGTTCCAGGAACATGCCCAGGCCCAGGTTCAATGTCAAGCAGAGATCCGATCCCTACAACGGAATTAGGTTCTGAGAAATCCATGGGATGAGGTAGTCAACAACTAGCTCTAGGAGGATGAAAAGTACGGCACAGACCCGCTGCTATTATCTTCAATGATGCCCAGCTAGTTGCTAATGTCGCTCGACTAGTTGCCGCTGCTGCTGCTGCTACTACTACTGCTGTGATAAACCCGGCCCTGGCCTAGGAAGCCTTACTATCTGATAAGATAGACATGTTGGAAAAGGTGTTGAGAAAAGTTAGAGGAGTCGATGAATACATGCTCGACATTGAAGAACTCTATTTATTTCCCTACGCCAAACTGCCTGAGAAATTCAAGATGCCAGACATAGAAAAATTTGACTGTACCGGAGAACCTAGGATTCACCTATGGATGTATGTCTGTACCCTATCTCCCATGGGCATCAATGACCAACTCAAAGTGCAATTCTTCCATAGGTCCCTTTCATAGGCTGCTCAGTGTTGGTTTCTAACCTTAGAAGCCACCTGAACCAGAACTTAGGAAGACATCGCTACTGCATTTTTCGGGCAGTACAACTACAACGTCCAGCTAGACGTAACTACAAGGCAGCTGGTGACCACAAAACAGAACCCCCGAAAAGCTTTTGTTGACTTCCTGACTCGCTGGAGGGGTAAAGCAGCCAAGATGACCAACTGACCTACAGGGAAAGAACAGGTCCAGAAGGTGGTAAAGAACTTGCAGCCCCAGTTCAGGAAGCACCTCATCACTCAGCTGCTCATGACTTTTAAGCATTTATTTGATGTAGGTATCCAAATTGAGGATGCCCTCCAGTCAGGAGAAACTGAGAGAACAGAGGTCAGGACAAAAGTTAAGACCGAGGTAGGTACAAGTCAGCAAAGAACCTGAAAGCCTTATAGAAACCTAAACTATCAGGGGCCAAACTATAAGGGTCAGAATAGCTACTCGACCAACTAGGCTAGCCCGAACTCGCCTAACAATAATGTGCTGAGGGTAGCAAAAGTAAACTTTCTTAACCCTCAGCCATATAATCCCCAACCGTTCAACCCTCATCCATCTAACCCACAACCATTTACCACCTAGCCAAGGCCGTTCAGACTGTCATTTGCCTTCCCACTTGTCCGGAGAGTATTTAACAAACTATGTGTTTCGCTCTCCGTGCCATTCCCAAGGTTGGTGGAGAAAGGGGACTTAAGCCCCCTCGCACCAATACCTATTCAAAATCTACTTCCTACTAATTTCAACCCTGGAGCATACTGTGAATACCATCAAATGCATGTGTAATACCCCATAATTATTTTGACAATATTAAATATAATAATTAATTGGGTTAATTTGTTAATTTAGAGGTAAAGAAAGATAAAAATGTATGATTAATAAATATAGAGGGAGTAAAGTGTGATTGCGAAGAAGGAGATTTGATCTCCTGACACAATCTGAGTTTATGGGCTGGTAGGTCAGAATGTTATGGGAAGTGTCCCTTCAGGGGACAGGTGGAGGCTGCTGAATGGCTCCCCATCCCTTATTCTCTATCTATTCTCTAATACTCCTCTCCCTTGAGAGTTTGAGTTGTTTGGGTCTTACGCAAAAAGGGAGAGGACGAATGAAAGGAGAAAAGTAAGAGAAATCTGTGAGGAAAGACATCTGTGAGAGCTGAGAAGTTTAGAGAAGACAAGGAAGAGGAACTGGAATTCTTGGTTTAGAGAATCTGGTTTGCTAAACCACTGGTAAGGATTCAAGAGGTAAATATACCATCCTTGTTTTAGAAGTTTTGAAACTCTTTTTCCTAGGTCTCCTACCTTAATCTGGTTATACATTTTTTGTTTCCTTAAATCCCTAAAATGTTGGTGAGGTTATGGATGTTCTAGAGCAAATGTGGTTGAAAGTTTTCTTTTGGAGGAGTTTGAGGTCATGATCGTATGGTAATATGGAGGGGAAAGGTAGAGGAAGTTTATAGAAGGATGAAGGCTTGATTTGTGGCCCAAAAAATAGGTTTTTTCTCCCAAATGGAGCCTTAAACCAGAAAAATACCCAAAATAGAGCATCAGACATTTTTAGGATTTGGGTCGACCCAAAAGGTGGGGGTGTCAACCCAAAGAGTGATGGCTCTCTGTTGTTCTATCGGGAAAGGGTCTGAGTCAACCCAAACCCCTATATGTGTCGACCCAACCTTGGACCATTCATGAGAGTCGACCCAAAACTTTGAGGAGTCGACTCAAGCATTTTCTGCTCTCTGTTATTTTTATAGGTGGGGGATTAAGTCAACCCAAGCCTCGGCTGTGTCAACCCAGGTTCAAACTGTTGGCGTGAGTCGACCCCAAGAATGTAGTTCTCAACTCAATGTTGGTTAGCTCTCGGTAGTTTTTGCAGGCAGGGCTTTGAGTCAAGCCAGGTCGTGAGTGAGTTGTCTCAAGCCCTGTTGTCGTGCGCACGAGTCGAGACAAGTCGACATCTGCATCGAGTTGACTCAATGAGTCGACCCAGAGCCTTATGAGTTGACTCAATGAAGGACTGAGTCGACTCAATTGCACAAAAGTCATTTGGTTCCAGCAGTATTTTGGGATGTTTAGAGACCCTTTTGGCCCTAAGTTTCTTCATGGGATATATCACTAATAAGCATATCTAACATCTGAAAATATGGAAAGGGTAGAATTATATGAGGTTAAGGTAGACCCTTATATGTGATTGTTATGAATTATAGGTTTTGGAAGAGTTTTCGAGGAGGAAGGCCCGACACCTTGTGATAGTGGAGGCCAAGCTTGAAGCTCTTGGTTTAAAGGTGAGAGTGACTAGTCATTGCTAAAATGAAATATGATAAGTTTGTTTTTATGAATGCTTTGCCAACTTGGGTTGCTATGATCTCATGTGTTATTCAAGATGGATGTTTTGTGAAATGATGTTGATCATTTATTACTATTTTTCTCAAGCATGTTTTATGAAAGGTGTGATGAGATCATGTTGGTGTTGTTTATAAAATATTTTTCTTGAACTTGCCAAGTTAAGGCGGGTAACCACCCCGTGCCTAAAGGTGATAAAGGCATAGTATCCATAGTGAAATTGCCCATAAGGGTGTGTGGCTTGTCCACGTGTTGGCCTTTTAAGGCATTATCCCAGGTGGGAATTGCCCGAGTTGCGGGCGGAGATGCACCTACCACTGGTGACATATTGAGTGGCCCTCCTACACGCCACTCTAAAATAAAAGTATTGCAGTGAGGTTACGGTACCGTTAGAACTCCTGATTGTGAGGTTAAACGACTCATTAGCCATTGGAAAATGTGTGTGGTGTGCGTGGTGATATATATAATTGTTGTGGTTTTATATCATGATTTGGTGCTTATCCCACTGTTGAAATGTACTTCATGTACGATGTCGTGAACCATGATAAGTCGTTTGATGGTGTGTGTTAAGTTGTTTAAATCAATTCTTACAACCATTTTAGTTGCAGATCATAGTTCGGGGTGGAAGTAGTCCACATATGCCGAAGTGAGGTTTTTGTTGAAGAAGATGCACTTTTGAGAATTTAATCCCCTTGTTGGGTTGTAATATTTAAACAGTTAGTTACTTTATGGTTGTACGGATTATTGTAATGGAGTATTCCTTTTGTTGTATTTAGAGCTGTTGGATTATTAAGGTTTCTATGTGTATTAAAGTAGATCTTAGATGAGATAGTGTTGTGCCACCCCACTCCGAGTAGGATGATTTACCCTTCGGGGAGCGGGTGTGACATTTTGGTATTAGAGCTCTAGATTTATAGGGTGTGTAGACCTAGGCGAGGTTGGCGTTATGTGGACATAGGTGGTGGGTAGTTAAGTTGAGTTATATTAGAAGGACTTAGGTGTGTCGTACCCTTATCTTCAGACGTCTATTTAACTGGCCTTGAAGTCTGATTGGGAACGCGTCCTACAGGCACAGATTCCTATCTAAAGTCATAGTAAGTTATTAGATTGGAGAAAACTACCCTGTGAGTCATAGTGGGTTAATAACATTTGACGTTAATGGTGTTTATACATAAATTCTATCTATGTGTAAATATTAGGTGGATGTTTAAGATTGAGTATTGAAGCTATATGCATCCCCTTTTGTGATGTAGTTATGGAGAATTCTGATGAAATGTCATTTTCCCCTGAGCAACAAGATGAGGAAGGACAAGAAATGCCCCCGCAAGTCGGGCAACCAAATGATCAAGCGGATCAAACATTAAAGATTTTGGAAGCCATCACCCGTTTGACAGAGACCAACACCCGATTGCTGAGTATGCAATTGGGGAGGGGAGATAAGTCCCGAGCCAAATAGTTTAAGGATCTAGGGGCTAAGGAATTTCATGGGACTTTAGATCTGGCGGAAGCAGAACATTGGTTCAAGGATGCAGTGCGTATTCTTGACCGTATTGGAGTAACGGAAAACGAGCGTGTGGATCTCATTTCTTTCATGTTCCACAGAGAAGCCTACAATTGGTGAGAGGTAACTGAGAGATTGCTGAAGATGCATATCCCTGGAGTGGAACCCTCGGTGCCACAAGAGATTACTTGGGCTGGGTTTATAAAAGCAATTGACGAACAACATAAGCCAATAATCTATAAGTATGAGAAAAAACAAGAGTTCATTGAATTGACTCAGAAGAATATGGGCGTAGCTGAATATGAGATGAAATTTACAGAGTTATCGTGATATGCCCCTTTGTTAGTACAGGATGAGGAGACGAGATGTAGAAGATTTCAGAGAAGGTTGGATTATGTGATCCAAACGAGATTGACAGGGTTGGAAATTTGTAGTTCTGCTAGTTTGGTGAATAAAGCCCGCATGATTGAGAAGGATGTGAAGGAGGGAGCCGGAAGACGAGAAGAATATAAGAAGCGAAAATTTTGGTGGTGCATCATCGGACAAGTCGGGAAAGAGCAATTTCAGAAATGCTATGCGCAAACCACCTGCTTTTCGGAGCCAAAGTTTTCAGCCAACGTCAAAAAGCACAGGCTTCAAGGGGAATCAGTTAAGTGTTGGAAATTTTAACAAGAATGAGAAGAGAAGAAATCCTACATGCTTCAGATGTGGAGCCCCCGACCACTTCATTAAAGATTGTCCAAAAGGAGAGATTGTCCATTTTTGTTGTAATCAGCCGAGACACATGGCTTATGTCAAGCCCCGTCCCGAGCAGCGGGCACAGAACCTGATGATGGGTACACAACCCAACATACTTAACAACATACACAACATTTTGAGCATATTTTTTTTTCTTTGAACATAACATCAGGACTTCATCATTGGGCCCATCATAACATCTAAAAATTTACATAAGAGGGCTCCCAGCCTCATCAACATCACTCTATTAATTACATTCCAAAGTGAGAAAGACAAAATGTGTTTCCAATACTCGACTTTCCTACTACATTCCCTAAAGCCTAAGACCACGGTGGACAGTACCAGACATCGGACTGACTTCAACACCTGTCAAAAATATCAATCTGTGTAGGGGTGAGCTATAATCCATGTGCTCACCAATCACAAGTAAAAGTATTATAAATGGCACAATGGAAGAAAACAGTTCATTATTTCAAAAACAGGATAACATTTCACAAAGCATATATTTTTATCGTAAAGCATTCGAAGTTGTCAACTTTTCACAAATCACCTCATAGTAGAGGATTGTTCGAGCATCAATCCATTTTCAACCTTTCTTTACTTTCCATCAATCCATTTGAAACTAGAACTCAATATCCTTTAAATGGCAATCTTTTATTTGGTCATCATTCACTCTCAGTGGAGGAATTTCCATAACCATAATACAATCACCTCTCAGTGGAGGATTTTCCATAACCATAATATCATCACCTCTCAGTGGAGGATTTTCCATATCATTTCCGTTCATTCACTTAGTAGTGATTATTACATTTTTTCATTTCACACATCCACTAAGTAGTGGTAACATAATCATCCCTTTATTAGTCATACTTTCTCATAAATGCCTTGGGTTGAATTAATCTCCCAACCAGGAGTTGCTACAGTACTGTTACCGTGAATGTCCTGCCTACTCAGTGGACAGGGCTAAAGATCATTTCTCGGGCTACCTCAACAATGCTCAGGAGTAGAGCCAGCAGAATAATATGGTATATACCCACGAACGGTTGTGCGGTATATCCATCACATAAAATGTCCACGAACGGTTGTGCGACATACCCAAGAATATATATTTATAATAATATGGCATATACCCATGAACGGTTGTGCAATATACCCATCACATGAAATATCAAGGCTAATGTGATATATTCATTAATCGTTTATCCAGACTTCTATTTGGGTTCTTCACTATAGGTTCATAGATCATCTCCTCGTAACACTTTCATAGCCTTTATAAGTTAGTTTTCTTTTTTGCATCAATTAATCTTATCTTTCAATGTACTCATATTATCATAGCTCTCATGTCCTACTACATTCTCAGGAACTATTTCACAAAGATATTGAGTTCTAGTTTCAAAACAGGTTCAGGGATCATAGTTTATTTGATAAAAACATTGGTCCACAATATCATTCCTTTTGTAAGCAAGATCACGGTTTATTTCCATAAAATATCTAACTCCCTTTTCAAAATTTAAGTTCATAAAATAGTTCATAAAACACAAGTTCACAAATATGGGTTTCGTTCACAAGTTAGACCACAATTCATCAAAGCATAAGGAATTTAACCATTTACACATTCATAATACCAAGCTAGTGATAAGAAACACCCACCTCAAAAATGAGTGCTCCTCCTCGAGCCACGTCCTCCGATTCACTCCAGAATTTTGGTTCCTAATACATAGATTGGATAGGAACTTAACTACGCGAACTAAAGCGACACATGGATACTTGTGTGGTATGAAAGTGGGGTATTTTACTTCTTACTTATTTATTTTTGATCATTCTTAGTACCCTGATAATCCCCAATGTCCCTCGCTTAGGCTTAAGTACTTAGGTTTGGCTCAAAGCTTCCTTAAACTTCCTTTCTCTGTTATTCCAAATTCTACCACAGAGGCGTAAAACACTTTAAAAATACCAACCAAATACCAACCCTCACTTTCAAATTATGAAAATCTTCAGAGATATAGATTAAGATGTTTTCTACATTTCTCATGAAGGAACCGAGAGCAGGTTGTGAACAGAAAGGGGTCCAACAATTACTATCACAGAATCTGTTGACAGATGGGTCTTGTTAGCCTAAAAGCTTTCAATCAAGCTTGTTTTTAGTTTTGATCATAACAACAATTTGATTTGTTTGTTGCTA
>JAUTBS010241085.1:0-11378 GCA_032361285.1 Aequorea victoria
TATCTGATTATAATTCAAATGTAAAGATCTCTTTAAAATTCTTTGATTAATTTTCATTATATGGCAAAAATGAATATCAAACGAACAAAGTGACATGATCAAAGATCAAAAAAGGGAGAATTCTTCATTACTTAGTTTTAACAAATAAAAGTTTATACATGAAATGGGAAAAGCGCAAATCATACACCTTTTTCTAAACAAAAACAAAAGAGAAATAAACTAAACATAATAATGGAAGTGCAATAGGAACAACCAGATTCAGTCCACCTTTTTTCACATCGTTGTCTTCTTCCCGCTTTATATCTCCCTTCCCAGCTGTGTGGATTACCCATAAAAAGGCATCACTCAAGGATCTCCCAAGTCAATCATTTTCCGAGATGACCAAAACTACCGATAATGCTCGAGAAAATGAGCATAATGAGAAGAAGTGATCATGAGAACCACCAACGGAAGGAACATTTGAGCACGACCCAATTGACGTAGAAAGTCGTCAGATTTAGGTCTACGAGAAAAACACCGGGATGCTCCATGGTCGAAATCGTTGCTACAGGGATAGTCCCCCAGGGATAACACCAGCAGATGTTTTTGCCAGTCTAAGCCTCAAAGAAATCTTGTCAGTCAACCATAGTGATGCAAGGACAACAAATCCCTCTTTGCAGAAAGGCTCTCAGAGTATAGACTCTAGCCAGCGGATACTCCAAAATGTTCACCTTCTCTATCAACCAGATCTGAGAGAGAAATATAGAAAAAAGAGAGTTGAGTGGGAAAATTAAAAATGTAGAAAAAGAAGAACTGAGTGGAAAAAATGAGAGATATATAAAAGAAGAGTTTTGAGAGATACCTGGAGCAGCAGGGGGCTGCCCGCAAAAGCAAAAGAGACACCAGATTGCGCAATGTCTAAACCAATCAATGTCTCGACTAAGATCAGTAGTACAAAATTATTTCGCTAATTTATTTGAGAGGCTACATGTACTAAGGTAGGACTAACATCGTCATTCCCCGCGGATAGAAGAAAATGTGCCAAAAGACAGATGCACAAAGTATAGCAACAACAAGATTGCAGAGAAAAGTCAGAAAGAGAGCCGACAAGGCAGAAACGGCTCACCAGATAAGATATGTCGAGGATTCCACCACGCAGAACAAGAGAGACTTTACTACCGCTCAATCTGCATAAACCCCTCAAGAGTTTCTTTGGGCTCGCAAGAGATGTGAGAACCAAAACCTCCTCTCGAGGGAAGAGATACAAGATAGCTTCGAACTCTTCAATGGTTGGGCAAAGCTTTTCGTCTCCGAGCCTGAAAGTATAAGCCACCGAATCCCACAACTGAATAGATGCCTTCAAGGAATTTCAATCTACTCTCATGACCCTCAAATGGAAAGAGCATTCAAACCAAAATTTACAAAATTGGTTTGCTCGATCTTAGTAAACTCATTGGTCCAGTAGGAGGGAGAATTTTGAGTGGAAGAGACCATGTTATAGAATTAGAGTTCGCTACTAAAGGAAGGATGGGCACCCCTTTATATAGAAAATTTGGGGGACCTGAACCTGGCTTGGGCCTGGTCTAAACCTGGCGTGCGCCACCTCACCCTAGCGCGCCACACCCTCATAGCGCGCGCCATGTCACCCTTTCCCATGGTGGCGTGCACCACCTTATTGGAAATAAGAGCAATTATGTTTCCCTTCTTTGCTCCCAATCTGAGTTATCACCACTAGTATTCACAGTCTACAGGTAGTGACATAACCATTTTGGTCTATGTCTTACTATCTACTAACGTCCATGCATGTACATTCGTATGAATATGAAAATGCAACAAAATCCCGAAAAAGAACATATAATTCTAGAGTGTAAATATCATGTACATATGTAATTTCCTATAAATATTTCACGTACATAATCACGCGTACAGTCTTCCTGTACATATGTAATTCCTGTACATAACATAACATGTACGTATCCATGTACATATCCCTATAAATAAACCATGTACATATCTCTGTAAATAAACCCTGTAAATAAACTCTGTAAATATTTCATGTACACGAACCCTGTATATAACAGTCTCCATAGATATGTAACCCATGTAAATAAAGTGTAACACATGTATATAAATAAATCAAACATCCATACAAATGAAGAAATAGAGAAAGAACTAGAAAAAGAATGCTGAATAAATATCTAGATTAGGCACGAAGGCCTATCCCATCCAAATAAAATGTATATAAAGAAAAAAGAGAAAAATATATATAGAGTGCACAGAAAAATGAGAAAAACATAGGGCATCATAATCACGTCGACGACGACTGCAATGCGGAGGTTCCGAGACAGAGGATGCAGAAGTGGTGGCATTTCCCGAGTTAAAGTCGTCGTCACTGTCGATCTGACGCGCCCGAACCCCAGCCCGCAGGGCAAATCCTCGAGAAGCAGCTACCGATGGACCAACAACAGATGGGGTAGCGGCACGAGAAGACGAGAATGTCCCATGGACAGAAGTACGGCTAATCGAGTGAGGCTGCAAAAAAAAAGAGAAGGAGGAGAAAGAAAGAATAAGTACAGTTAGTATGTGTACATACGTGATAAATAAATAAAAAAGAGAAAGGCATACAAGTGAATAAGCAGAGTGAAATACTCACCAAGCAAGGGTGAGTGAAAGGATCTTGAGGGAGAGGGTCCAGATGCACGTCAATAAGCATCTAGGACTGCTGCCTCACCAAGATCATCAGACCCATAATGGTGGTGAGGCAGTCCTCCATGAAAGTGCGGCAAGCCTAAAAAACCTGAAATAGGCCAAGAAAAGACAAATGTTAGACAGACTAACATTTTGGCTAAAAGAAAGAAGGGCATAAAATAAAGTAAAAGAGAAAGTACCTGGTTATCCCCGCTGCTAAGTCATAGCTCCTGCACCACAGGAGTGGGAATAGGAATGGGGCAAGGATGTCCAAACCTAAATATGTCCACTGCCTGAGATAGAGGTGGGAAGACAGGAGCGGTCTAACCTAGAGTGTGAGCTTGAACGCTAGCAGCAGTATGGACAGTATGAGTAGTCGTACCACCACCAGCAGCAACAGGAGTAGGACAACCACCAGCCACAGAAGGAACCTGAGACATCGAAGGTTATCCGGTCTACACCTCTGTATGTTGGATGTCTATCGGACGCATTAGGAAGTTGCAAGCAAAGGCGGCGTACTTCCCCTCGACTAGGAAATCCCCAATCACGAAGTCGTACATTGCCTCGATGACATTGTCGAATGGCATGGTGTGCGTCGACCTCATGCTCAGTGGAGGTGGCTGAGGAACCTAAAAATGGGCCAACCCCAGTGACTGCCAGACCATCAACTCGCCTAAGAACCACTCCTGACGAAACGGGCCCTCCAGCAGGATCCTCATCTGACAAGGCTGATGGCTCCTCATCAGACCATCACCGACCCTATCCTCCCTAGCCTCCCACACCCGCCAGTTCACTTGGAAAATGAACCAAGCACAGGTTATATATAAGAGAAATCACCAAAAGAGAGTCAAACATGTGTGAATTTGAAATAGAACATACATGTGTAGGGGATAGGCGGTCTAGGTGGAGACGGTACACGTTCAGGTCCTTCGTGTCCTCCTTCTTCCTTCGGGTACTCTGACCCCACCGTGCTGCCCTTAGGATGATCTAGGGATCAGGATGAGTGCTCTCTTTAGCCGGTAGCCTCAAAAACTCGTAGGCCCAGAGCAGTAAATAAGAAAAGGATAAAAAATACAAATAGAATAAGTGTTAGGTCGGGTCAATAAGGAATACAAATGAACTAAATTACAAAGAGCATGATCAATATCATACATCCCAAATCCTCCACAACCCCATCACGGACATCTTCTTGGCTTGACACACGGACCTCAACCTCGTGTACAAAGTGGCCAATGATGCTCCTCCCCAATTGAAGGACGTCACCCGGTGGAGGTCGTGCAGGGCTCCTAGATAGTACAACTCAACAATGTTTTTCCTGTTCATAAACAAGCAAGCACCGAAAAGATAGAGTAGGAATGCCCGATCAATGCACTCAAAGTGGTGGGGCACGATTCACTCGAACCCTATGTAGATATCTACAAGGCATGAATATCGGATGAATCTGCGGTCTGACTGCGCAAGACCTTGTCAAGCCAGTGGGTGAGTACCTCCAAGCATGAGCCAATGGTCGGGTCGAGTGGGATATGATCTCTTCCTACCCTGATCCACGTAATCATAAAAGAATCTGGGGGAGTCAAGGTGGAAGTATTAGTGGTGTCCCACCACCTCTCTACCAAAGTCGCCAGGAGCACTCTATCATTATGAATGCCCATGAGGAGGGGGATGAACCGGCTAAAATTGGACCCATCCACAAGGGTTCGGCTCTTTAAGGGGAGAACCTCGTATCACTCGAGGATGCGAGAGGAGCCTCCAAGTCTTCGCAAGTACTCGCCAGTCTGCAAAAAAGAAGAAAACACAAAAATCATCAAATAAAATAAAATAAAAGAAGAATAGTTAAAGGAGAAAGAAAAAGAAAAACAACATAACACAGAAAGTCAATAGCCTAAGAAAACGTGCAAAAATTTACTTAGTAACTAAAAATGAAAAATTCATCACGTTAGGTAGCAAAGAGCGCAACCTAATTTGGGCAAAAAGAGAAAGTTTAATAAACTTAAAAAAGCGTGAAAATATTTATCTAGTGACCTAAAAATAAAAAATTCCCTCTTAGAAAGCGTTGAGATACAACCTAAGTTGGACCAAAAATAGAAAATTCAATAAACCTAGAAAAGCATGAAAATGCTTATCTAGTAATCAAGAAAATAAAAAATTTCCTCTTAGAAAGTATTGAAACGCAACCTAAGTTGGACAAAAAATAAGGTTCCATAAAATTAGAAAAACGTAAAAATACTTATCTATTTACCTAAAAATAGAAAATTCCCTCTTAGGAAGCGTTGAGACGCAACCTAAGTTGGACCAAAAATAAAAAATTCAATAAACCTAAAAAAGCGTAAAAATATTTATCTAGTGACCAGAAAAATAGAAAATTTCCTCTTAGGAAGCGTTGAGACGCAACCTAAGTTTGGATCAAAAGAAAAAAATCCAATAAACCTAAAAAAGCGTAAAAACGCTTATCTAGTGACCAAAGGTTAAAAATTCACCACATTAGGTAATAGAAAGCGTAACCTGACTTTGGCAAAAAGACAAAAAAATTAATAATTTTAGAAAAGCGTGAAATGCTATCAAGTGATCAAAAGTTGAAAATTTACCATGTTAGGTAACAGAAAGCGTAACCTAACTTGGGCCAAAGACAAAATTTAATAAACTTAAAAAAGCGTGAAAATGCTTATCTAATGACTAGGAAAATAAAAAAATGCCTCTTTAGGTAGCGTGAAACGCAACCTAAGTTGGACCAAATAGAAGATTCAATAAACGTAGGAGAGTGTGAAAGCACTAACCTAGTGATCCAAAAATAAAAGTCATTAAACTTAGGAAAGTGTGAAAGTACTTACCTAGTGAATAAGATTAATAATAAATAAATAAATAAAATAAAATAAAAATTCCCCTAAAAAAATATATAAATGTTTATCTAGGGACAAAAAGGTTATTAATTCCCTCTTAGAAAAACGTACGACACAACCTAAGTTGGTCGGGACGAACGGATGTCTACCCGACTCGAAAAATGTGAAAATCATAAGTTCCTAGGATGTGGGGGACGCAGTAGCCTACCCATCCCAAGGAGGCGCACGAAACATAACCTAAGTTAGGCACGCCGAAGGAAAGCCTACACACCTCGGAACGCATTGATACGCAATCCAAGTTTGAATTAATAATAAAAAATTAAAAAAATTCCCTAGATAAACGTGAAAATATTTGTCTAGGGACAAAAATGAGACTTCCACCTCGAGAAGCGTTGACACGCAATCCAACGGCAGAAAAATAAAACAAATCAAATAAATAAAAATTTCTCTTAGAAAAATATGAAAATGTTTGTCTAGGCACAAAAATAAAATTTTCACCTTGAAAAGCGTTGACACGCAACCCAATGGTAGAAAAATAAAACAAATCAAGCAAATAAAAAATTCTACTAGAAAAACATAAAAATATTTGTCTAGGGATAAAAATAAATTTTCCACCTCAGAAAGCGTTGACACGCAACCCAACGGCAGAAAACTAAAACATACATATATGCAAGAAATAGAATAAAAAAATACACTGTTCAACCTAATCATACAAAGTTTCTAAGTTCTGATCTGTTTTATTTTTAAAGGTTCAAGTTATTTTGTGTTATGTTCCGAAAAATCATCCATCCAAGCGCTTCAGGCCTACCATGTGCATACATCTAAGTCAATAAATCTTTTTTAAGTTTAATTGGATTGCTTTTGGTTAAAGTTAAACAGAAAAGAAATAGAAAAGAAAGAAGATGCACCCGGCGGTTTATCACCAGGAGATGAACACCCGGAGAGCGAAGCAGTAGCGCCGGATCCACGGTGCTGTCATCGTAGTAGAAGCGGCCGACCGGGAGGGGCTCTAAGGCGTGAGTTGGGGGATCGTACCGGGCCAGGTCGAAACCCCACGGCATGTCAGCAGCCAGAACCCCTCAGAAGGGATTTGGAACCTGAGGGCTGTCCACCGCTGGCTCCCCGGTGGTGTGGCACTCTGAAGGCCCACCCTCCTCCGTGACTCAGATGGTGTCGACAGCGGTGAACAGGTCGTCCATGGTGTGGGATGGCGTCTATGTGACCTCCAGATGGTGTGAGGGACTGGAGTGAGAGTCACTGAGCCCTATAAAAGAATTCAATTTCTTAGAGAACGTGTTGTTAGTGGAGATGGTCCCAACAAGCAGAATGGGGTCCATAGCATCCCCGGTCGGAGCTATTACCATCGGGACCGTCATAGTTGGGTCCATTAAATGACCCGTACTGACCTCCTCATGACTCGCACCACTGTTTCCTTGACCATTGTTTCCTTGACCATTGTTTTCCATCAAAACTAACAGAAAGTAGAGAGAATAGAGAGAGAGTTAAGAGTGCAGCGAGAGAAAGACGAGAGTGAACGGTCTAAAATGAGCCACCGTGAACTTAACCAAACCAGGAGACTCTTCGGCTTCAACCAGCTACCTAGCGTGTGCCACTTCCCTCCTGGTGGCACACCACAGACGCCAAATGCACGCCACTTCCCTCCTACAGCCGCTAAGCGTGCGACACTTCCCTCCTATCGGCACGCCATGTCAGGCTAATCATCACTTATCGCGCGCGACTTTCCTCCTCATGGTGCCTGGTTAGGCCAATCGACACGTGACGCCCACGCCACCTCTCTCCACGTGGATGCCAACTGAGCCAAATGACACGTGGTGCAAGCCACATGTCCATCTTTCGTTCTCTGTTTTATGAGTTTCAATTTAAAAAAATTCTAAAATTTGGGGTTCGTCTCTGATAAAATAAGCTTCTCAATTGTTCTCGATCATCGAAATCATCATTTTACCTACACGCCGAGCTTCGTTCTCATGCCCAGGATTTCAAAGAGGGTCCATCTCATTACCTAAAACTGAGTCATCGGTCCATATCATGACCTAAAAATGAGTACCTTGGGTCTGTCTCATGACCTAAAACTGAGTACGTCGGGTCTATCTCATGACCTAAAACTGAGCAAATTAGTCTGTTTATGACTTTAAACTGTTCAATCCAAATAAAGTGATTAATGTCTCATGATGAGATTTGAATGGTAGTAGGACCGTTAATACGTGCATGGTGGTACAACCACTAAAAGTCCAGAACTTTTACGTGCTTCAATAGTCTTTTATATACAACTACGAGCCTTTGTTGTCATGACCCCAAAGCTAATCTTCACCTAAACCAGTCCATTCATGACCTTAAAAGGATAAATTGATCCGGCCAAGACCTTAAATTGACTAGTCTGTCATGACTTTAAACTGCTTTGTTCTCAATTCATTTATGAACTTGAAAGGATAAATTGGTCCGTTCGGGACCATAAAAATGTTAAACCAGTCCATTCATGACCTTAAAAGGATAAATCGGTTCAGCCATGACCTTAAATTGACCAGCCTGTCGTGACTTTAAATTGATTTATTCTCGGTCCATTCATGACCTTAAAAGGATAAATCGGTCCGGTCGGGACCTTAAAAGTGCTAAATCGGTCCACTCACGACCTTAAAAGGATAAGTCGATCTGGCCAAGACCTTAAATTGACCAGTCTATCATGACTTTAAACTGCTTTGTTCTTGGTCCATTTACGACCTTAAAAGAATAGACCGGTCCGATCGGGATCTTAAAAATATTAAATCGGTCCATTTATGACCTTAAAAGGATAAATTGGTCCAGCCAAGACCTTAAATTGACCAGTCTGTCACAATTTTAAACTTTTTTATTCTCAGTCCATTCATGACCTTAAAAGGATAAACTGATCCGGCTAAAACCTTAAATTGACCAATCTGTCATGACTTTCAACTATTTTGTTCTCGGTCCATTCATGATCTTAAATGATAAATCGGTCTGGTCGGGACCTTAAAAATGTTAAATCGATCCATTCATGGCCTTAAAAGGATAAATCAGTCTGGCCAAGACTTTAAATTGACCAGTTTATCATGACTTTAAATTGCTTTGTTCTAGGTCCATTCATGACCTTAAAAGGATAAACTGGTTCGGTCGGGACCTTAAAAGCTCAAAATCGGTCTACTCACGACGTTAAAAGGATAAGTCGGCCCAGTCCAAGACCTTAATTTGACCAGTCTGCCACGACTTTAAATTGCCTTATTCTCGGTCCCCACGACCTTAGTTTATTTTCTTGCATAGCTTTGTGGGTTAACCACTTAGGTCTTTAACCTTTGTTGTTCCTGCATCATTTGCATTGTCTCTATGAACTACATTGATCTGATCTTTTCAAATAGACTCAAGCTGCGACCGTTTTGCTTTTCATGTTTTGTTTGTTTTCTTATTTTCTAGCCTAAGAACGGTCTAGTCAAAAGGGACTACCTATGGGGCTTTAATATTCACTCACTCACGCATTGCGGTGAGAGTTTTGTCAAAGAGGGACAACTGTAGCGCCATAGTTTTGACTAACCCACACATAGGCTTATCTGGTTTGCTTTTGATATTTAGTGTATGCGTAAGTCGCGTCGAATGAAACTCCGTACAAGTCTGAGAGTCCAAGAAATACCCAAAAATACCCCTAAACAATCCAAAACACCCTAAAACACTCAAAATACCAAAAATACCCCTCGGTGCAGCCTACCCACTAGGCTCGCGCCACCTTCAAGTGGCGCACGCCACTTTCCTACAAAAGCTTTAAGCCACCTTCAAGTACCTTGGGCCACTTCCCTCCAACCTGGCGTGCACCACTCTTTTTTTGTTCCCCTGGCCACGTCAAGGTAAGGTACCCTAAGCCACCTTAACCTGGCGCGTGCCACCACCTACATGGCGCATGCCACTTCAACTCTAGCACGTGCCACCTTTGAGAAGAAGCTTCTGTCCTTTTGGCAGCTTCCTCATCTAAAATCTATAAATAGAGGCTTTCCCTCCTCTGGTTAAGGGACCCCGAGTATTAAGAGAGCCAAAGCTCTGTCAAAAAGGATCCAAAATACATAAGTGTCAAACCTTTGCAGAATTAAAAACCTAAGACACCGGACTGGTTCCGAGGACTTGAAGGCCGCACAGAAGATTCCTGGGATAGGACGCGTCACTTTTGAGGAAGCTACCGAATAATTTGAAACTTCCTTTCTTTTTCCATTCGGGATATACGGTAAGCCTTCATCTTTATCTTTTATTTTATTTTAGTTTCTTTCTATTCGGTAAAAGGGGAGAAAGAAGTCATTGGCCTCATTCTCCCCGGCTTTGTTTTCATTTTCAGTTTAAGCATGCTTTTCTTCTTCTTAGAAAAGCATGTTAAGTCATATTTTAGCTCATTTTTCTTGCTTTCTTTCAAATATAAAACACTTTATCACACCAACACACTATTTTTTTTTTTAATAAATAGCCTCTTTGATCTTCCTAGTGTCAAACTCACTCTCCTATAGTGATGTGCGCCACTGCCAGAATGTCCAAAAGTGGCGTGCGCCAGGTGAAGAGGTGGCGTGCGCAACCTCTATAAAAAATAGTGGCTTCCAGTAACTTTTTTGCATCTTTTTTATGTTTAACAACATGCTTTTCTATGTGTAAACTGCACTGATATGTTGTCATCTCCCCATTTGACATGGAATTAAGTATAAGTATGCATAAAAAATCTTAGTTTTATGTTGAGTTTTGTTTTCTTGCTTGCTTTTGCATGATCTCTCTTCAACTCTCGTTCTGTATATGTTGTTTTTGATAGATTTAAGACAAAAACAAAAGAAACAGTTAAGTAGAGGTCGGTCTTCGGTTCGGGAGAGAGGGGTGCCTAACACCTTCTCCTTTCGTACCTTAGCTCCTGAACCATTATCTTTGGTAACAACGGACTAATTCCTTGAAAGTTTTGTTTTATTGGTTTTTCATTAAAAATAAAGTGGCGACTCCAATTGTGCGGCCTTTAACACGGACGCATTTGGGGGGCTCTCTTTTTAAAATATAAAACCCCACCTTTTGCTTTTAAAGAAAATATAAAATTGAGAGCGTGTTTTTTTATTTAAAAAGGATAAGGGCGACAAGTTTCTCGAGAGGGTTCCTCACAATCGGCTATAACACTTTTCTGTGATAATAGTGGTGCAGTTGCTAATTCAAAGGAACCTAGGACCCACAAGAAGGAAAAGTACATCAAGTGTAAGTATCATCTGATACGAGAAATCGTGCACATAGGTGATATAACGGTGATCAAGATTGTATCAGCAAACAACCTGATAGACCTTCTTACAAAGAGCTTACCAGCAAAAGACTTTTGATAATCATGTAGAGGGTATGAGAGTGAGATGCATGGCAGTATGGCTTTGAGTCTAAACGGGAGATTGTTAGGAATGTATACTAAAAGTCATACTTTTATGTAATAGATTTTGGTATTTTTTTATTCTTTAATAAAATAAGTTGTTCTTGTTTTAATGAGAATTTGTGTGAGCAATGTTTGTACTGTATTATTTATTTAATATTATGCACGTGTGTCTTATATTCTACATAGTAGATGATCTGGTGTATAGAGTTCGGCTTAGACACAGAAGATCAGATTGTCGGTTCTTATGAAATATAAGCTTTTTGTTCACAGTCTTAGATGGAATTGGAAATACCGTCGGTAGGACTGTAACATAGTATTTAAATATGTTTGTCTTGATTATAAGAAATTGTATAGTTTCAAATTATTGTGCTTGTACACTTAGTGTGTATTGAATATGATCGCATTGAGGTAATTATTTTTATACTGACTGTATAAAATAATTAACACCTCATGATTATTATGAGTGCTTATATTCTTAATCC
>JAUTBS010241196.1:0-11377 GCA_032361285.1 Aequorea victoria
GCTCTTGATCATCCTAAGTTTGGTGTTTTACGCTCTCTTAGCCAAGCAGGATCTATTCTTACCTGATCAACTTAGGTCGTGTTGCCCATTTCTCGAGATGGGGTTTGGTGGCCGTCCCTAGATAAATGCTTTGCGTTTCTCTAGGAAATTATTATTAGAGTTTTGTCCCTAGACAGACATTTTTACATTTTTCTAGGGATTTGTTGATTATTTTTTTGGTTGTCCCTAGAATAATGTTGACAAATTCTTCTAGGGACATTTTTTCATTTTAGGCCTGTTCAGGATAGTATTTTTACAATTTCCTAGACTTTATAGAATTTTCTATTTTTGATTGACTTGGGTTGCTTTTTAAGACTTCCAAAGGTAGAATTTTCTTTTAAAAAACACTAGAAATAGCGTTTGCACGCTTTTCTAGTTTTATTGAGGTTCTTCTTTTTGATCTGACTCAAGTTGCTTTTCAAGACTTCCTAAGACAGAATTTTCCTTTAGGGTCACTAGAAATAGCATTTACACGTTTTTCTAGGTTTTATTGGATTTTTCTTTTTGATCTGACTTAAGATGCTTTTCAAGACTTCCTAAGATAGAATTTTCCTTTAGGGTCACTAAAAATAGCATTTACACGTTTTTCTGGGTTTTATTGGAGTTTTGCCTTTTGATCTGACTTAAGATGCTTTTCAAGGCTTCCTAGGATGAAATTTTTTAATTTTCTGGCACTAAGTAAACATTTGCACGCTTTCTTAGGATTATTGGATTTTTTCTTTTTGGTCCGACTTAGGTTGCTTTTTAAGGCTTCCTAATACAGGATTTTTCTATTTAGGGTCACTAGAAATAGCGTTTACACGTTTTTCTAGGTTTATTAAAAAAAAGAATTAGGTACAGGGTGCTATTTACAGGGATTATATACATGAGTGATTCCCTTTCTTATTTTCTTTTTCTCTGTACATGGGGGAGGTTTTTATTTATGTACACGGATGGTTCCTTTCATGAGTCGATGAGTGTATAATGTGGACAAAAACCAAATAAAAAATGACACAATTTTTTTTTTTGGAAACAACACATTTTTTGTTATTATTATATGTACATTGTTGAAAGCTGGACTTGAATAGCTTGATATTGATCCACTGGACCGGAACGGTTCTTCTTCTTCTCACCGAACAACCTGCAAAATGTTAGAATCTGGGCACCGGTGTGGTACCGACCTAAGATTCTCCGATGCTTAAGTCAGTAAGAGATCTTTTTGGGCTAGGAGAAGAGAAGGAGTATGCAAGACGTATTGTGTACATGAAATGGCATACCTTTTTTCCTTGACCCTTGTGCTTATTTATAGTGATGACGTGGTTTATGGAAGTTGCTGGGAATCCCTGATATTTCGGGATCTCCCACGATCCTTGGGATATGATAACGGTCTTGTATGGAAACTTGCCTTATCCGACCGAGGATCTTGGGATCCGTGGTGATCTTATCCTGCTGAGATAGTTGGCAGGAGATACCTTCGGCTACATAAACGGTGATAATCTCGGGACCGGTCGTTGACTGTACACGGTTTCCCGAGCCCGACCAGTCCTGTTTGATGGCCCAGCTGAGCAGATATCATACCCGATCAATATGGTCGATATGCTACACCCTTCAGTCAGCATCAGTCCCTGAGAACCTGTTCGGTTGCTCTAATGGTTCTGATCTTCTAATGGCTGAGCATGGTTGGCCGTCCCGACCATTTGTCCCTGGGCTGTTGATTTTTCGACGGGCCCCCTGGTCTTCGCGCCTGGTACAGTCGACCATACTACTTAATCGATCGTTTTCGACTGATCACAGCTCTGCACTTGTCGAAAAGCTTATCGGGTCAGGCCTGGTCGATTGAACTGTCAGATTATTGCCGAGTGTCTTTTCGTGCTGACCATCTTCTCGGTTGCTACCGAACGGCTGACTAACTTATACTCATTAGTTGAAATTTAATTATTGTGTGAATTAGACAATAAGTAAATTTAAACTATTAATTTTAAATTTTAAATAATTTTATAAATATGAAGTATTACTGTGGAGATAATAGTTTGAGCGTGTTGATTTCAAATATTTTGTGAAATTATTTATATAATTTTCTAAATTAATGTGTTTTGATAATATTTATAAATGAAATGATCCTGATTTATTCTTGTTAGGTCAAGATTTATTTTACCCTATGTGATATTGCCATTTTGCAGATAATCTCTTTTACTTTTAAAAATATATAAATGTCCCTCATCTAATTTTGCATTAAAGTGATGCCCTTAAATTTTCATCCAAATTGACAAATTTGTAAAACAGGCGCCTAATCAAGAATGAACATTTAAATCAACGAAATGTTAAAAACGTTTGAAAATAAAATTTTAAAGCAAATATTTTATTATTAAAATTATAAAAATTACCTATTTAAGGTAAAGAGCCCCCCTAAGCCTCTTCGCCTCCTTCCTCACTTCCTCAATCCTTAAAGCTTCAATATCAAGATTTTCGTATCAAAATTCTAAAATTTCCATATTAATTTTTAAATCTAAAGGCCAGATGTCTCATTTTTTCAAGTTGTCTACTGTTAAGTTTTATTTTAAAAATTATATATTAATAAATCTTATTTTAATTTAGCATTTCTTAAATTGTATAATTTTTATTATATACATCTAATTTGAATAATATTTATATTTATAAAATATATTCATTGAGATCTAAAAAATAAGATTCATATTAAATATAAAAATTTGATTTTTTTTTATTTTTATTTTCACAAAAAATGAAAAAATTCTCATTTTCACAAAGAATGAGAAATTTCTCATTTCACTAAGTAGAAAGGATAAGATTTTATATTTCTTGATGACAGCAGAGAGAAAGAAAGCTGAGAGGTATAGAGAGTTCTGAGAATTTGGTGAGGGAAGGGTCTTCTTTTTATAGGGGAGAGGGAAGCAAATTTGGTGGGATAGGATCCCTAAATCTCTCCAATAGATCTTATCTTTCCAATTTCAAAAGAAATGCCAACCACTATCCTTCCATCACTGAAATTATATCTCTAAGTAAACCTTTTTACTACCAACTACTTTCTCTTCTTTTACTTTTTCTTATTTCTTTTATTTACTCTTCCCTTTAATTAATAGTAGTTGCCAAGATTTATTTATTCTACAAATCTTATAAAGATTATTACATTTTAATTAATTAATTCCCTTTTTATATTTTTATACCTATTTGGTAATACAATTAACTCCTCTTATTAAATCAATATTAACATATTAAATTTTATTAATTGAAAGGTTTTTAAATTCTTTTATTAGTTTATTAACTTACACTACTAGTTAATTAGTTTATTTTAAATAATTTATTTATTATATTATTTTGTTTAATAATTAATTTAAAATTTTTAAATTTTTACCGGGTTTTATAATGTGCCAATCCACTGCGACCTCTATACTCAAGACAACCCAGAACCAACTGAATTTAAGCTCTGATACCATGCTGTTAAGACCCGCCCTGAGGCATCGTGCACGAGACTTGAGAAAGATCTAATAGTCATCATTCATTGCATCATTACCTCGATTCTATTGATATACAAAAATACTTCATTCTAATCAAGCCATAACTTACATTACATGAGGCTATCTGACCATAATTAGATACATTATTTTACAACTCCAAAATAAAATACTGAAATAGAGTATGTCTCCATGGAACCCAAACCCACACAACTAGGCTTGCAGTGGACCAGACCGTGCACATCTTCCGCTTGTACCTGTCATAAAAGTTTATGTGGGGGTGAGCTATAATTCCACGTGCTCACCGCAAATACTAACAATAGTCATTATAAGTTGCATGCCATTATTTTTAAGAAAATACCTTAGTACTTCTAAAAATATTTACACAACACCGATTTAATCATTATATGTTACTCATCTTCAATTCATCATTCCTCTTATTAGAAAGAATATACATAATAAAAGTTTCTCAAAACTTTTCTTTATCTAGTTATGGGTATCTCATCGTCTTTCATCTTGGTTAACATTTATCAGACCGATTATCTCTTAGTAGAGGATTGGTTCACCATATTATCGTTCACCTCTTAGTAGAGGAACGTCACATACATCACATCATCACCTCTCAGTGGAGGATTTCCAATACCATTATCATTTACTAACTTAATAGTGACAAACATATCATTTATTTAATCCACCCACTTAGTAGTGGTAACATTATAATTAGTTATCTATCATTTCACTTAGTAATACATAATATACAAAAACTTGTCTCAAAGTCATGAGTTTGTTTTCTCCTCCCAACGAGGATTTGTTGATGTACTACGTCCGTGAATTCCCCTCCTACTCAATGGATAGGGTTAAGGATCATTCTCCGGGCCACTTAATAATGCTCAGTGGTAGAGCTGAGAATGTCTCAACCTACTCAGTGGACAGGGTCACGAGCATTCTCCAATCATCATTCATTAGAACAAGGCTTAGAGACGTGATTAATACGTAAATATTTCATAAAGACATACACACGCCCGAAGCACGAGCCACGTGATGTAGTTCCAGTTATCCAAGTTATAAAAAAATAAACAAAGATATAATTTTCATATTAAATATTTCATCTTTCTCTTTTATCCAAAACATTTTACAAGTATCCCCTATAATCATCGTTTCCATGTTCTACACATTACTCATAATTTATGTATTGACAAATCTCGACAAGAAGAATCAAGTTCTCAAACTATACATAGGTCGCCTCTTAGGAAGAGGATATTTCATAATGTCATTCATTTCATAAAAGAAGGTTTCACATATCATTCATCTCATTTACAAGTAGAATCTTCAAGTTTCAACATTTTCATAGATCATTTTATAAAATATTTATGTCCACAAAATAGTTTTCTTATCAAGCTAAAGTCATCATGTAGACTCATTAATTAACAAGTCTCAATTTTTGTAGATATATTTCCATAAGCCAACTATCTCAGAAATTATACGGAACTTAATATTCTAGGTTTAGATATTTTTCACACTTTCCATGATATATCAATTGTTTTCATATCTTCATTATCACAAGGATATTAACCATGTTACTATAAAAAAACATCCATGTTTTAGAAAATCATTCGAAAAGCTTCCATAACCATTCTCCAAATCATTTTATCTAAATAATTCCCTGAAAGTGTAAAAGCGTAACATATTCCATTTCTCAAGAAAATATTTGACAAGAACTAAAACCATCACACAACATATAATAACTAAATTAGTGAATAATAAACCCACCTCACTAGTACCATAGGCCGGGATTGCTCCATACGTTCCAACATTTGATTCTTCGTTTCGATGACTCCTAGGCATAATAAAAAAGTTCAAGCTTAATGACTTAAATCTCAAGAGATGCATGAGTTATATGCATGTGGGGTATCTCCCTTCTAATAGTCTCTTAATAACCCAACTTAGTATTCTCAAAGTCTTAAGGTCTCAAACCCAACTCCAAGTATCAAGTCCCATCACAAACTTCATAGAATCTCAAATTTTAGAATTTTCAGAACCTCTGGACCTTAAACATAATTCGGTTTAAAATACCAAGAAACCTCCTAAATTCATGATAATTTATAAGGAGGTACCTGACGGTGTTATGAAATGTTTCCAAGAATAACCCAACTTCCAAATTCCACTGTAAATAGGTCAACACAATTTCTCAAACTTTTCGTCTTGAATTAGGACCTATTTGGTAGAATTCATTTTTCTTAAGATTTGTCTACTCAAATTATGTGAACTAATTTTTTTATAAAACTAGACCCATATACCTTTCTTTTCGTATATGGATCATTCCAAGGGAATTGTTGTTAAATTAATTAAAATTCCTCAAAATCCTTTATTTGCTTCCCCAATGAACCCAAAATCTTCAAAATTGTTTTTGGAATTCTAAAATTCCTTTAAAATTCCAAAAAAAAATTATTATAGGTCAAACATACCCTTGTTTGATTCCATAAAATATAAATTTGAATTTTCACTTGGTGTTGATAGGTCATCACCATTTTAAAAGATATGGGGCAAATTCAACATTCTCTTCAATTTCAAGGTTACAAATACTAATCCTAACTCCCTCCTATGTGATCATCATTATTCTTCTTTATTATCATATTACACACTTAAAAGTGTATTTCAACAACCTAAGGGATGTATTCCTAGATTCATAAGTCATATGTTCAAGAGACCATAAAATCAAGGTCAATGTTCAAAAATTTCCCATAAAACTTTAACTTTTTTCCTATCTAGGTTCCATTGATTCAACTCAAACCCCTTTTAAGGTTTGAGGGATCTACTTTAAAGATGAGGAGATGAGAGGGTTTAGAACACTTCTTGTTTTGTGAGTTGATGAAGCTCTCTTCCTTCCTTTTCCTTTTCCTTTTCCTTTTCCTTTTCCTTTTCTTTCTTTTTTTTTCTTTTTTCTTTCTTCTTTCTTCTTCTTCTTCTTCTTCTTCTTCTTCTTCTTCCTTTCCTCTCTTCTCTCCTCACAAATTTCAAAATTATAGAGAGATAACGGGAAGACCAAAATGAAATTGGGAGAAATAAGTCTCCAATTTATAGAATGAGACTGTGGTGCTAAAAGACACAAATATCCCTCATTAATTGGTTCTATTTGGAGGATTGAGTTCCAACTCAATTGAATAGCTCCATCTAGTTGGCTTGGTTTTGTTCTATCCAAATCAATTCTTGGTGCCCAAGAATCCTTATACCATGTTTGGCAAATTAAATTGAAGACAAATCATGTATAATGTCATGTCATGTACTTTTCCATTAATTCTCCATTTTTTTCTTTTTTCTTTTTCTTTTAATTCCATTGTGGGAGACAACTTGTAAAATCAA
The DNA here is from genome assembly GCA_032361285.1 of Aequorea victoria. Lineage (NCBI taxonomy): Eukaryota > Metazoa > Cnidaria > Hydrozoa > Leptothecata > Aequoreidae > Aequorea > Aequorea victoria. Next base: position 6,849 of record JAUTBS010241196.1, read on the forward strand.
TTTATCTATCCTCCACCCCTCCTCTTGACCGAAATATACATGTATGTATATATTATATATTTTTATTTTATTTTTTTCATTAATTCTCTAAGTTTTACTTTGCGACCAAGTTTCTATATTTGGGCTAATTTGTGATTAGGGCTTAAAAACACAATTGATTGGGGTTAAATATACTCTCTTGTACTTATATAATTCTTTGTCTCAATGTTCTAATTAAATACCTTTTGGGGCCTTAATTAAATCTTAAGCACTATTAAATTCATTTCCAAGATTTAATCTCGGGCCTTATCTAAGCCCTTTAGCTTTGGGAATTTGAAACTCCTTATCTTCCATTTGAGCTTTTATAATTCAATATGGGCCTTCTCTAACTCTTGGGGCTTTACTTGAGCCTAATTCCAAAATCTGAACTTTTGAGCCCATGTTCATATGAACTTTTTATACTTGTCATTACTCATTTCAAGTCTTTCTAACTTGCCCTATCCATTAGGCCCACTTTATTTCCTTTATCAAGTTCCTCCCATTGGATTTACGATTTTGTCTCTAGAATTTAGGATGAGAATCGTCAATCCATAATGCTTAGTGCTTAATTAGTACTTATCGAATGTATGGCATCTCACAGGTGGGACATTCGAGGATGCAGTACTACAATAACCCCTGGTTGTGAGGTGAATACAACTCATGGCTGTGTGAATATTGAGACTTGGAAATTCACTTCTAAGTAAGATGAATGATGTTTTGAAAACCCTCTTCTAAGAGGTAATCTATGAATGATTGGAAACTGAGACCTTAATGTTAAAAGTTATCTTTGTGAAATAGTATCTTATTTTCAAAGGATATGAACCTTTTTGATATGTAATGTGCAATTTATAATAACTATTGCTAGTGTTTGGTGAGCAAGTTAATGGTTTGCGCACCCCCACATAGATTAATTTATAATAGTTTTCGGTCCACTGTGATCATTGGACAATTGGGGAAGTTGGTTGGGAAGTTAGTGTTAGGCGTTGTAATCTCTTTTGTTTTTCCCTTGGTATGTTGTATAATTATGTCGAAGTAGTTGAGGCTATCGATCCCTTTGTTCATTTTGGCTATGTTTTGTATGAATCTATGGGCCCTTGTATGAGGTGGTCTATGGAATGAAAGAAGCCTTGTAAGCTTTAGTTATAATAATGATATGTAAATGGATGCACGTTGACCCTTCCCTCAGGTCCCGAGCCCGGTGTTTTAGGGCGGAGCTTGACAGTTTGTCAATCCAAAGGGCATCACCACGAACTCATACAGACCATAGTGAGTTTGGAAAGCCATCTTCGGCATGTCTTCTTTCTTGACCCATAGTTGGTGATAACCGGATCTAAGATCGATCTTGGAGTAACACTTTGAACCTCTTAATTAATCGAATAGGTCATCGATCCTTCAAAGTAGATAACGATTCTTCATCGTGACTGTATTCAGCTATCGATAATCAATGTATAATGTTAAAGACCAATCTTTCCTCTTGCCAAAGAGAGTTGGTTCTCCCTAAGATGACGTGCTCGGTCTGATAAAAGCCTTTTCCAGTAACTCTTCCAACTGCGTCTTCAGTTCCCAAAGTTCTGTCAGCACCATCCGATGTGGAGCCATCGAAATAACTGTCGTCCCCAGTTGTAACTCAATGATTGACAACTTACGGCAATTATGTTAAAAGTTATCCTTGTGAAATAGTATCTTATTTTCAAAGGATATGAACTATTTTGATGTCCATTGAGCAATTTATAATGGCTATTGCTAGTATTTGGTGAGTAAGTGGATGTTTAGCTCATCCCTACACAGATTGATTTTTAAAAGGTTTTATGAGATGAAACTGGGTCCAGTTTGGTCCACTGTAATCATAGGACAATTGGGGAAGTTGTTTGGGAAGTTAGTGTTAGGGGTTGTATTCTCATTTGTTTTCCCCTTAGCATGTAGTATAATTATGTCGATGTAGTTGAGGTCCTCGAGCCCTTTGTTGATTTTGAGTATGTTTTGTATGAATCTATATTCCCATGTAAAAGGTGGTGTATGGAATGTAAGAAGCCTTGTACGTTTTAGTTTTAATAATGACATGTAGATGGATGCACGTTGACCATTCCCTCAGGTCCCGTGCTCGGTGTTCACGGTGGGGCTTGACAACTTGGTATCAGAGCAAGGTTAAGTAATTTTTAGGGTTGTTGAGTCTAGACATCGCAGTGGACTAGCATGTAGCCATTCGTGTTGTAAGCCACATGTAGTTGTGAATAGAACTCTTGTTCAATCCCGAGCATTTATTATGTACCTTGTGTGATGTAATAGACATGTACTATGAGTTGACCGTGGGATATCATTGTTGGATTTGCGAAATAAAATCTCCTACGGATCTTACATTAGATCTTAATACGGATTAATTAAAAATTACCCGCAGTTTAGAATTTTACCTTATATTTTCTGTAGATTTCAATCAGAACTGCAATTTCAGATCTTTCGGGGTATGATCCAATTACAATATCAGCAGGAACCCAGTGGGTGGTCATCAAAACTGGGTGCCGCCCCTCCTCTCTTTCTTTCTTTTGATCTCTCAAAAATCTAGTCATCATCTACAGAATGAATATTCTAAAAGCCCTACCTTTGAAACCCTAATCTAGAAAATATGAGCCTAAGCCACGTATTTATAGATTAGGTCAAGTGAAAAGAGGAACCTGATCTGCAATTATGAGTTACACTGGGGAGCCAAGGATAATAATTAAATTGGCTTCCAAAAGAATTAAAAAATTACATATCAGCACCCCGTGATATATTTTTAATTCTTTTAATTGTAATTAATTTTACTAAATAACTACAACTGCACTCCAATTTAATTATCTTGGATCATAATGATAAGAGTCCTTATTTTCCAAGTTATATAGCACATAATATGATTCTCCGTGTTAAGTTTTTAATACCCGATTAGTGAAATTTAATTACTGACAATTTAATCTCACCAACATCTACAATCCTTGATTACCAAACTCAACTTATTTTATGCACTACTGAATTAAACTAATAATCCACTGATCAGGTTTACTGGTAGTGTCACTGATCGCATCGTTCGTGTGATCAAAAATACAATTTGTTGACCCAAAGTTATTCAATCATACCATATCCTTGATTTTGACCTATAACAACATTGATTTAAAATTACTAATGTTTATTCTGTGCAAAAAGTTGAGTTTCAGGACTTTACAGATTCAAGCTTCAAATCTATTTTTTTAATGAAGAAGTGTCGTTACAAAGAATGAAAGTGTCGACACATTCAAGAAGCTCAGAAAAAATGTAAAGGAAGGGTCGACACAAATGTCACAAGTATCGACACATTGGACACTCCAGTGAAGAAATGTCGACACAAAGGTTAGAAGTGTCGATACCTTTAAAGATCCAGCAAGCTCCAGTTTTTTGGACTTCCAAGCATAAAGGAAGTGTCAACACAAATGTGAAATGTGTCGACACATTTTGACTCCAATGAGCTCCTCTCTTTTGAATCAAGGAAAACAGAGAAAAGTGTCGACACCTCGAAGAGTTGTGTCGACACCAAGACACCAGGAAGTATTTGTGTTGACACAAGAAGAAGAAGTGTCGACACATTGAACTTTCCAATAAGCTGCTTTGCACAAACCTCAGAAGACCTGATGTTTGTGTCGACACCAGAAGAGTTTGTGCAGACACAAAGGCACCCACAGACATTTGTGTCGACACCTTGAAACTTTTGTGTCGACACAATGCGCAAAATTTAAAATTGTTGAAGACCTCCAACGGTTATATTTCGGCATTAAATGCGTGCACAGAAACTTCAACGGCTCTTTTCTCCCATGGACTATATAAGGAGTTATTTTTGAAGCTTCAACAAGGAACTTCAACATCAAGAACATTCAATAAACTTTCAACAACCAAGAGAACAAGTTTTTACTCTTCATACTTTGTTTTCTCTTGCCCGTAACAATCTTTCTCTCTATTCATTTATTGTAATACCTCTGAGAGTTCATTGATTGTAAAGAGAGAATTACACTTATTGTAAACTCCTCGCACTACGAAGTCTTTATCCTACCAACTGTAAGGCTCCTCTTTGCCATAAAAAGAAGGTGCTCCTCTTTGCCATAAAAAGAAGTAGTTTTGATTCACCAAGTAAAGAATCAGGTGTATGTGGCTTCGATTCACCAATCCAAGAATCAGATTTAGTAAATATAAAAATCCCAAGGATCTTGGGGAGTGGATTAGGTCGGAAAGACCAAACTACTATAAATATTGTTTGTATCTCTCTCCCTTAAACTCTTTACTTATTGTTCTCATTCAATTGATTTTTAACTGTCATTAAAAATTAAAGAGTTTTGAAAAAGATACTAAGTTTGCTAATCAACCCATTCACCCCCCCCCCTTTGGGTTGATATTTGGGACAACAATTGGTATCAGAGCCTAATTCTTAGACCTTTAAAAGTTTAACCACTTTCTAAGAGATCCATGGCAAACCAAAATAATATTTTGTCCGAAGGACAATCAGCCCATAGACC
>JAUTBS010241307.1:0-11377 GCA_032361285.1 Aequorea victoria
CAACTAAAGTCAACATGGGTAATTCATGCGCTGTTCTTTAGCTGGCCAAAGTCACCTCTGTAGAGGAACTATCCCTTAGACGTTATCACCTCCCAAGAACGTCAGTCTCATAGTCGCATCATAAAAAAAATAGATTTTTTCCTTTACTTCACAGTTGAAAACTCTTTTTATTCCTCTTTTTTTCTTTATAAGAAAAATCATCTTTTAAATAGGCTTGCACCACCTCAAAGTGGTACACGTTACCTTTACCCAAAATAGGCTTGCACCACCTCAAAGTGACATATGCCACATTTTTCAAAATTGTCCCAAAAGGACGCGCATTGGTTCAACATGGAGCGCGTCATCCCCTACCTGGCGCACGCAATATTGAAAAGAAGCTTTCACCCTCGGACAACTTTCTCACCCAAAATCTATAAATATAGGCACTCCCCCCTCTATTTCCAGGATCCCGAATCTGAAGAATGCCAACACTATGCTGAATTGTAATCCGAGGATTAAATGAACTAAGGACTGAGTCAAATTAATACACAAACTTATACACTACCTGAATCCCCCTACACCAGCCAAGTTCTGATGATGCGAAGCTATACGGAAAACTCCCCAAAATAGGACACATTTCATTTGAGGAAAATCACCGGATAATACATGTGCCTCCACTTGAAACTCTCTTTTCGACTTGGATTTCTGATAAGTCACCCCCTTTTATCTAGATTTTATCGGTAAAGGGAAGAAAGAGGTCGTTGTCCTCATCCTACCTGGCTCTATTTTCTATTTTTATTTCCATCCAGACATCTTTTCATCTTTTCTTAGAAAAAGCATGCCATGTCATCTCTTAGCTTCTTTATATACGTAGAAATGTATGAAATGTAGGTTTTAGACTATGTGATGAAAACTGATTATGTGAAATGCCATATTTCGTATTTTCTCGCAAGTATAAAACACTTTTGTACACAAACACACTGTTTTTCCTAAAATAGTAGCCCATTTTGGTCCTTCAAGTGTCAAGCTCACTCTGCTATAGTGACATGTAACATTTTCAGAGTCTAAAGGTGGCGTGCGCCATGTTCATGTGGCGTGCACAATGTTAAGTGGTGGCGTACGCCACCTCTATTAAAAATAATGGCTATCTAGTAACTTTTTTCATCCTTTCACATTAACTGCATGCTTATTTTTTTATAATGCACTGATATGTTGCCATCTCCCCTTTTAGCATGCAAATAAATGCAATTATGCCTAGAAAGCCTTTCATTTTAGGTTAGGTTTTTGCTTCATTGTTTGGTTTTGCTTGATCTTTTTTCAACCTCCATACTATATATGTTACTTTTCAAAAACTTATGATGAAACCCGGCTCAAAACAAAAGAAAAGGGTTAGGCCTTGGCCCAACGACGATAATCCTCGGGATAACCTCGGGGGGTCCTGGGAGAGAGAAAAAGGGACACGAGTGATGAAACTCATCTCCTAACAAAAGAAATGGATTGGGCAATAGCCCAGCGATGACAAACCTCGGTGGGTCCCAAGAGAGAGAAAGAGCAGCACAGATGATAAAACCTGGCTCAAAATAGAAGGATTGGGCCTCGCCCCAATGAAGACAATCCTTAGGACAACCTCGAGGGGTCCTAGGAGAGAGAAAGAGAGGCACATGTGATGAAATCCAGCTCCTAACAAAAAAAGGGTTGGGTAATAGCCCAACAACGTCAAACCTTAGGACAACCTAGGGAGGTCCTAAAAGAGAGAGAAAAGATGCACAGGTGATGAAACTCGACACAAAGCAAAAGGTTTGAGCCTCGGCCAAATAAAGGCGACCTTGGGAGGTTTGGGAAGAGTAAAAGAAGCACGAGTGATGAAACCTGGCTCAAAATAAAAGAAAAGGGTTGTGTCTCGGCCCAGCGGCGACAATCCTCGGGACAACCTTGAGAGGTCCCGAGAGAGAGAAAAAGAAGCACGGGTGATAACATCTGGCTCAAAACAAAATAAAAGGGTTGGGTCTCGGCCCAACAATGACAGTCCTTCAGACAATCTTGGGAGGTCCCAGGAGGGGAATAAAGAGGCACAGATGATGAAACTCGGCTCAAAACAAAAGTGTTAAGCCTCGGCCCAATGACGACAATCCTCGGGCAATCTCGGGAGAGAAAAAAAGGGGGCATGAGTGATGAAACCCGTCTCAAAACAAAAGAAAAGGGTTGGGCCATAGCCCAACGACGACAATCCTTAGGAAAACCTTGGGAGGTCTCGGGAGAGAGAAAAAAAGGTATGAATGATGAAACCTGGCTCAAAATAAAAGAAAAGGATCGGGCCTCAGCCCAATGATGAAAATCCTTAGGAAAACTTTGCGAGACCCTAGGAGAGAGAAAAAATAGGCACAGATGATGAAATCCTACTCAAAACAAAAGGGTTGAGCCTCGACCCAATGATGACAATCCTCGGGCGGTCCTGGGAGAGAGAAAAAGAGGAATGGGTGATGAAACTTGGCTCAAAACAAAAGAAAAGGGTTGGCCCTCGGCCCAACGACAACAATTCTTGTGACAACCTCGAGAGGTCCTGGGAGAGAGAGAAAAAGAGGCACAGGTGATTAAATTTGGCTCAAAATAAAAGGGTTGAGTCTCGGCCCAAAGGTGACAATCCTTGAGACAACCTCGGGTGGTCACAGGAGAGAAAAAGGGGCACGGGTGATGAAACCTTGCTCAAAACAAAAGAAAAAGATTGAGCCTCAGCCCAATGATGACAAATCTCGAGATGACCTCTAGGGATTCAAGGAGAGAGAAAAAGAGGCACATGTGATGAAACTCAGCTTAAAACAAAAGAAATTGGTTGGGCCTCGGCCCAACAATGATGAATCATGGGGTGACCTCAAAGGGTCCCGAGAGAGAAAAAAAGGCACGGGTGATGAAATCCGACTCTAAAAAAAGAAAAGGGTCGGACAACACCTCAACGATGATGAATTTTGGGGCAACCTCAGAGGATCCTAGGAGAGAAAAAAAGAGGTGCGGATGATAAAACCCAACTCTAAACAAAAGAAAGGGTCGGGTAATAGCCCAATGACGACGAATCTTTGGGCAACCTCGGAGGGTTCCGATAGAGAGAAAAAGAGGCTCAGGTTCATAAAACTAGGCTCAAACAAAGGAAAAATAAAATCTACAATAATCAATCATAAGAAAACAAGAAAATAAAACATATAGCCTTACGAGGTGTTTGTCCTAAAGGAAGAGTTCTAAGCAACTAGATGTAATAAAAAGAGGCTGGGTAGTCTAGTAACCTGGTACCTTCTGAATAGAATCAAGAATATACCTCCCCTACCAAGTATTACCTGACCAGGTCAAACGGTATGCAATAACCTTTTTACTATATTCAAAGGGGCATATGGCTAGAAGGATCGCTTACTTCCCCCACATAGCTCCGAGATAGTAAACTGTCGGGGTGAAGGGTAGGGAAGCATTTGGCTTATTTAATTTTGTCATTTCTTCTTTTATTTTTGAAAAGTAACCATCAAAAATGGAAGAAAGAAGATAGAAAATAATGCAATGCAATGCTGATACTAATGAAAAAATTTAAGACAAGAACATTGAAATATTTCTTGAGTTTAGCTCGCTTTTTTAAGGAGTCCTTAGCAAAGTCGCAATTGTGGGAAACCCTTTCGAAAAATGTGCTACACTCCCTCCTTTTAAGACTCATTTTTAAAAGGCTCTCAATTTTAAGGTTTTTTTTAAGATAAAAGTGGGGTTTTATGTTTTTAAAAAAAGAGCCCCCCAAATGCGTACGTGTTAAGGGCTGCACAATTGGAGTCGCCACTTGGTTTTTAATGATAAACTAAGAAAATAAGATTTTCAAGGTACCATTCTGTCATTACCAGAGATAATGGTTCGGGAGCTAGGGTACAAGATGGAAAGGTGTTAGACACCACTCTCGCCCGATCAAAAGATCGGCCTCTACTTAACTATTTCTTTAGTTCTTATATTAATCTTTTCAAAAGTAACATATACAGAACGGGGATTGAAGAGAGATCATGCAAAACCAAATAATGAAGTAAAGCCTAACCTAAAACTAAGGTTTTCTAAGCATGCTTGCAGTTATATTCATGTTAAAAGGAGGGACGACAACACATCAGTGTACAAAGATGGACACAGAAAACATGATGTTGATATAAAAAGATGCAGAAACCTACTGGAAGGGCACTGGTTTTTAACAGAGGTGGTGCACGCCACCTGTTAACCTGGCATACACCACATGAACATGGCACACACCACTTTTGGACTCTCTGGAGGTGGTGCGCGTCACTATAGCAGAGTGAACTTGATATTGAAAGGACCAAAAGGGGCTACTATTTTAAAAAAATAGTATGTTTGTGTGTGAAAGTATTTTATATTTGGAAGAAAACAAGAAAATATGGTATTTCACGTAATTGGTTTTCAACACATAGTCTAAGAACATACGTTGCATGCTTTTCTAAGAGAAAATGTAAAAAGAAACTACGTTGCATGATTTTCTAAGAGAAAGAAAAAAATGTTTGTAAAAAAATGAAAATAAAACAAAGGAGAATGAGGCCATTGACCTCTTTCTCCACTTTACCAATAAAAAACTAAACTAAAATGACAACTTACCAGAAATATCGATCAAAAAGTGAGTTTCAATGCAGAGGCGCGGGTGCTATCCAATAGCTTTCCTTAAGTGCAGCGCGTCCTACTTTGGGGAGTTCTCTGTACGATTTTGAGTCATCGGAACATGGTCGGTGTAGGGGAGCGGTTCGGGTAATGTATAAGTTTTTGTATTATTTTGATTCATTCCTTAGTTCATTTTTTAGCTCAGGTTTATAATCGGACAGAGTTTTGGCACTTTTTAACTTTGGGGTCTCAATTTGACAGAGTTTTGGCTTCTCTGATTTGGGGATCTGAAACAAAAGGAGGGGGGGTATGGTTCTATTTATAGGCTTTGGGCGAGGAGGTTTCCAAAATGGTGGGTGGTGCGCGCCACGTTGGAGGCAGCGCGCGCCATGATGAACCAATGCGCCCCCCTTTGGGGCAGGTTTGGAAAAAGGTAGCGTGTGCAACTTTAAAGTGGCGCAGACCTATTTTGGGTAAAGATAGCGTGCGCCACTTTGAGGTGGCATAGGCTATTTTAGGAGAAGGTGGCGTACGCCAGGGTTATTTTTGGTATTTTGATATTTTTGGTATTTTGGGGTATGTTGGGGTGTTTTGGAATATATTGGGGTGTTCCTTGAACTCTTGGACTCGTACGAAGTTTCCTTCAACGTGATTTATACATGTAGTCATCATCGGAAGCAAACTGGATAAATTTAATGCGCAAGTTAGTCAAAATTAGAGTGTCTACAGGGTGCATCGGGTCAAGCCTGAGAAGGTTAAACAATAGGATGGCAAAAAACCCACCAATAAGTACAATAGAGATATTGGTCGACCACAACACTTTGACCTGTCCAGGATGCAGGCCTCCTAGAACAAGTCTCGTATCACTATAAATACTATCTTTAAGGAGCTAATCTTCTAGATCCTCTCTCAAAACAAGGGAAGCCTTATTTTGTATGGCCCTTTAAGATGCCGTCGGCAGTTGTCTAGGAAGCTATCAAAGATGGGGTCAGATGAAGATGCTCCTATCTCCAAGAAAGTGGGCATAAAATGGAGGACTGTCACTCCTTCAAGAGGCATCTAAAAGACCTGGTGCGTCATGGACACCTGAAAGAGTTCATTGGGAACAAGTGGCAGAACAAAGAGAGGGGTTGAGAAGAATAGAAGCGCCGCTCCCCCAACCGTCCAAGATAGAGGAGAGATAACCGTGATCCATGGCCTAATGGATCACAACTAGAAGAACAGCCTTAGGTGCTAGATATAAAAAGCTTGGCACTTATAGGCCATGATGCAAGTACAGTCGGTTAAGAGGTCGAGAGCATAAGGAAGGAGAGTCGAGATATCCTTCACCGAGAAAGATTCAAAAAAGGTTCAGTACCCACATAATGATGCCGTGGTCATAACCTTGAACGTAGAAAGGTTCAACGTCAATAGAATCATAGTAGACCAGGGCAGCTCAGCCGAGATCATGTATTACATTCTTTTCAAGAAGCTTGGCCTTCAAGAGAAAGACTTGACCCCTTCACTCACCTCTCAGGTTGGATTCAACTCACAGCTTGTATGGCCTCTTGAGATGGTGACGATCCCCATGCATGCAGGCTCAATCACCATTAAGACTAATTTCTTGGTGGTTAATATCCCCTCAACCTATAATCGCATAGTTGGAAGGTCCTAGTTGCACGAGTTGAAGGTTGTACCCTCGACTTACTATAAAATGATGAAATTCCCCACTGAAGAGGCATGAAGGTGATATAAAGTGATCATATCACCTCAAAGGAATACTTCGTGGTCGCGCTGAAGACAAAGTGGACCATGGGGCATGTCCAACTGGTAGACATCCCAGATCAGCCTATCCTAAAGGACGTTAGTGCAGAAGTACCAGGAAAAGTAGTAGAAGACCTCATAACAATCCCCATTAATGAGGTTAATTCAGAAAAGTTCTTCCTACATAGCTCTACCATGGAAAAGGAGGAGAGGGCTAAAATGGTTAGTATCTTGAAGGCGAACATCAAATTCTTCACATGGATTCCCTACGAAATGCCAGAGGTTGATCCTACCTTCATTTTTCATAAGCTTAATGTTAGCCAACCCTATAAGATGATGAAGCAAAGAAGATGTAGATTGCCTTGCAACACATTAAAGCTATGGATGAAGAAGTCGCCAAGCTCTTTGAAGCCGAGGCGATTAGGGAGGTCCACTATCTCGATTGGCTGTCAAACACGGTGGTAGCCAAGAAGAAGGCTAAAAAGTGAAGGGTTTGCATAGACTTTACAAGTCTGAACAAAGCCTGCCCAAAAGACAGCTTTCTTTGTCGAAGATTGATCAGCTAGTGGACTCAACGGTGGGACATGCATAAATGAGTTTCCTTGATGCCTACTAAGGCTACCGCTAAATCACCATGTTCGGCCTTGACCAAGAAAAGACTATATTCATCACTCCTAGGGGGATCTAATGCTACAAGGTCATGCCCTTTGGGTTGAAGAAAGGAGGGGCAACTTATTAGAGGATGGTGACTAGGATGTTTAGTGAAATGCTAGGACGAACAATGGAAGCATACATAGACGATATGGTGGTAAAATCCAAAGAAAAAGAGTGCTACCTAGATGACCTCTAAGAGATGTTCGACATCCTTAAACACTACAAATTATGGTTGAATGCCTCAAAGTGTGCCTTTAGTGTTGGTTCAGGTAATTTTCTCAACTTCTTGATCACATACAGGAGCATTGAAGCAAACCTGGATCAGATCTAGGCAATCCAGGCCATAAAAAGGACCAACTCAGTTAAAGATGTCCATAAAATAACTAGGATGGCTACAACCTTGAATAGGTTCATCAACCGTTCTTCGAATAAGTGTTGGCCATTCTTTCAAGCTTTGAGGAAGAATTCTAGAATTTAATGGACTGAAGAGGTAGACCGAGCTCTGGATGAATTAAAGAAATACCTGACCAAGCCTCCCCTCATCTCCATACCTATCGCTAGAGAAGTCCTCTACCCTTACATCGCCGTGTCCTAACATGCAGTAAGTGGAGTGGTGGTTCGAGATGAAGACCGGCTGTATCAGCCATCTATTACATCAACAAGACTTTCTCTAACGCTGAAACAATATATTTTCCATTAGAAAAGCTGGCCTACACCTTAATCATTGCCTCAAGAAAGTTGATGAACTATTTCCAAGCCTACCCCATTATTATACTCACAAAATACCCGTTGAAGGACCTGCTCGGGAAGGCAAACCTAGCGAATAAAATATCCTGATAGGCTATGGAGCTTATAGAACACCACATCGTTAATGAGCCTAGAACTACCATCAAGGCCCAGGTACTGGCGGATTTCATCGCTAAATTCACTATAGCACGGACATTACATAACTCGATGACCGAGAATTTGGCCATTAAGCTTGTCACACCCACTCCTCTGAGGATGATTTAACCAGTTCGAAGTGATGCAACACAAGCTCATCTAATTCACAATCAACTGAAATCGGGTTATTAATTCAAAACTCAAATTCATACTCACTCTCATATTTGTCTGACTATTAAAAAAAACTTACATCAACACCATATGGGATACACAATTCCAAAAGATATAATAGGAGCCTCAGCTCACTCTATAAACCATCTCTTTGATGAAAACCTCATGTAGGTTTCTCAATCACATCACATGTTAGACTAGTTCTTCTTACCTCAACTGTACCATGGTGGACCGACCATCTACCCTGTAACAAGATTCACAACCACAAGTGGTTACAAGAGAGTGGGCCTATCATCATAATAAAAAGTATATCAACACAACACTTAAAAATCAAGAGTAAATATTTTATTAGTTTTTTCAAACACCGTTACAGATAAAAGGTTTTTAAAAGTAAAAAGTGCATGCTTTTACACAACTTTCCAACAGTTCTTTCATAAAAAGTTTATCCAGAAAACACATGATCCTGTAACTCATGTAGAAGGATATAATCCATCATACGACTTACTAGCCCAACTCGTATTGTTTTATAAACAACTCTTTTATCTTTTCGACATACGACCCAACTTTAATGATTTATAAATACTTTCATATTTTAACACCCGGTCCTATGGCCCAATCTTTCAAATTTAGAAAATAACTTTCAAATTTCTAAACATACGGCTTTAAGACCCCAAATAGCTTTAAAAGCTTTTCTCAATAACATACGGCTCTTTAGGCCAACCTATAAATGCTTAATAGCATATTATACGTTCTCACAAGAACACATACATACTACGTCTTTTGGTGGCCAAATAGTCGTCTACCTCACGACCGGTAGTTCTAACGGTACCGTACCCTCAATCACAACTCACTACAATAGAGTGACAGATATGAGGGCCACTCTTTAATCACCAGTGGTAGGTGTAACTTACACCCATAAAAAGAAAAATGCCTTATAAGCTATAACTCACACCCATATAGGGAATACTCACACCCATATAAGGGGAAAATCTATATAGGCTATCTCACACCCATAAAGGGTAAAATCTATATAGGCTATCTCACACTCATAAAGGGAAACTCACACGAGCTGGATACCCGCAAACTTTGGCACCTTCGAATAACATAATATTTTTTTATAAAAAAATATTTTTTACACTCACAAGCAACACATGCTCATAATCTCTATCTTTAAAGAGAAAATACCTTTTTATTTATACGAGCAACACATGCTGGCAATCTCTTTATTTAAAGAGAAAACATCTTTTATAAATATGATGAGTGATTCATTTTAGAAAATATGATAGTAACACATGCTTCATAGAGGTATTTAAAAATCAAAAAAATATTTTCACGATACACAATTCATTATGATATTGCTAGCCACTCTCATCTGGTTATCGACCAACGTGATGCCTACCTCTTTCAACTCTGAGGCGGTACACTCCTTCCGTGGATACCCCATCAATGACTATGTTATATAACATGCCCAAGCATTAGTATAAACTCACTTTCATAAGTGTATTGGTATGGGAATATCTTATGTTGTTTAGATGAACTTAATTTCTTAAGTTTGAAATATTCTCCTTCATGGGTTTCTATAACCCAATCTCTTGCCTCATTGGTCTAAAGGACCAATTGAAATTTTATTAACTTAATACCACTCTTATAAGTGTTAATAATAAATTAGGGTTGCTAAGAACTCAAGTCCTTAAGCTTAGGCACTTAGTTTAACTTGGAACACTATTTCTCCTAAGTTTCTTAAGATTCCAGATTTTGTCACCCCTCTTGTAAATTCGAAATAAATTGCTAAATGCCTTTGTAATTTTGAAAAAATATTTTTTTGAGCCATATTAAGGTGTTAGATAACTTTTTCATGAAGGATCCAACTCCCAACTCCCAATGCCCTATGGAAATAGGTCTAATTATTTTTACAAAAAATAGTATATTTTCGGTCTTTATTTGAGAGAATCTTAATTTCTCCAAATTTTTTCTATGAAAATGAGTTTTATAAATTTTTGGTGAAACAAGACCCGTAGAAATTTATTTTCATATGTGACTCATCTTAAGGGTATTTTTTTATATTTAACTAAAATTTTCAAAGTTGGCTCTGAATCTGCCTCATCTGTACCCAAATTTAGAAAATTAGGATTGGGGTAGAAAATCATGTTCTTAAATCCCAATGAAAATCTTACATGCTCTATACATATTAACATAACCACAAAATTTTCAAATTTGAGTTTTCTCTAGGCATTGTCCCCTCTTACACATTTTAGTTCAGGACACTTAAAAATAGAATTTTAGAAGTCTTTCATGATCTAAGTTTTTTCTTCATTCTAGGTGCCTTATACCATCTTCTTTTTTGTTCTAAGTTCTATGAATATGATATATAGATCATTTAAGAGGTGATTCAAGAGACTACAAGATTTTAATTGTGAGCTACTAACTTTTAGTAAGGATGATGGAAGATGGTTCAACCTTTCTTCCTTCATCTTTTTCTTTCCTTCTTCTTATTCTTCTCTCTCTCTCTCTCTCTCTCTCTCTCTCTCTCTCTCTACCTCTCCTTATGCATCGAATTCTCCTAATGGGATTTTTTTTTAAATGACTCATATATTCCTCATTTGGTTAGTCTTTAACCCAACTACCTTCTAGTTAGAGTTAAGCTTCCTTGGTTAGGTTGAGTATCAATCATGAATGACCTAGTAACATGATGGGATGACATAGGTTCGGAGGAAAAACTTTCTTGTGTCATTTCCATCATTCTTTCTCATCATTTTGATCATTTTCCATTTCTTTTTCTTTTTTTTTTTAATTCTAATAATCGTCCTATCACTTACCTGTCATCTCATGTAGATATTTATGTATATATACATGTATAAATTTAAATCTTGATTGCTAGAAAATTATAAAAGAAAAGTCTTCCAAAGTTCCATCTCATGTGTTTTTATATTTTCCCTCATTTTTCTTTTTCTTTATTTTATTTTCTTAATTTTGTCATATCATGGTTCTCTTTTCTCTTTAGGGGCTTCCATGAATATACATATATATATATACACATATATATATATATATATATATATATACATGAAAGAATTGATGACTTAAAGAGGTGGGAAGAGATAACCCCACAAGTTATCCTAATGTCCCATCATTTGTGCCATTTTCTGTTCTTTTTCTTTTTTCTCTTTTTTTAATAGTAGAATATCACATCAAACTTTTCTCCTCTCATCCATGTGTGTATATATATTTTGAATACTTTTGTGGGAAAAAAATCTATTTCGATAAGTTTCTCCAAAGTCACATCAAATTTTTTCTTTCATTTTCTTTTAAAAGAAAATTAGTCACATCACTC
>JAUTBS010241418.1:0-11376 GCA_032361285.1 Aequorea victoria
AATTTCTTTAAGTTCTAAATTCAAGTCTTCATTTATTTAATCACTTTTAGTGTTGATCCTTTAATTAACACTATTAGGGTTTATGAGAATTAAATTTCAAGGTTTGGAACAGTTCGTAAACAAGTTAGGGTAATTTTACACCTTGGTTAAATGTTACGAAAGTTCGGGTCTTGACAGGGTATGCGCGCCTTAGCTCGATGCTCATAAAAAACCTATCATAGTTCATTGGAAATTGAAGTAGGTTAAAAACATTGATCGACAATTCTAAATGAGCTCCTAATTTTTTGGTTCGTTGAAAACATACTTTATGAAGGCCCAGAGAATGATTGAAGGATTGAATGAATAAAAAAACATGATTTAGAAGAATGGTAAACACAAAGGAGAGTGGAAAAGAGATAAGATCTTGAAAACTTAAAGATTAACGACGACGCCCTACAATGGATTTGTTCGCCTCTCAAAGGGAATCCTTACGATAGATAAGAAGATAATTTGTGAAAATGGTGATCTTAGAACTAAGTAACCATATTTGGTCAACATTAGCATTGACTGGATTTAGCATGGCGATAAATAATGAGTGAGTTTTTTGTCACATTTAAATGTGAGATAGAACTTCGAAAAATTAGCTTGCATTGGAAAGTGGCAGTGTTGTTCATAGAACAACCTTGTGAAGTTGTATTCGGAAAATATGAGAATGAAGCATAAATAGATGAAAAAGAACTACTTATGTTCTTTCAACCACGGTGATTGAAAATCCCAAAGAAATGGAGAAGAACAAGTACGAGTTTACGTACTAGTCGGAAGGGAAAGGTGGAATTATGAAATTATAGGGTCTATGAGAAGGGACCAAATTAAGTTCTAGAAACTATGTAGGACAGAGAAAGAGGATGTATGAAAAGAGAAAGTATGAGTTTTAAAGTTGAAATGAAAGATTAGAGGATGTATGAAAAGAGAAAGTATGAGTTTTAAAGTTGAAATGAAAGATTTGGAGAAATGAAAAAGATAAGGCGTTCAAGTGGTTTCCCTAATTAGTATTGGGAAAGATAAAATTTCGGGGCAAATTCTTTTTAAGGAGGGTAGAATGTAACAGCTCATAATTTTTAAGAATCCAAATTATATTCTACTATGAATTAAGAATAAATCTTGCAAGTAACTTTTTTTGAGAATCAAGTTTAGGCGCGAGATATGTAAACTAAATATAGTATTCATTTGGAAGCCTAAGTGGATAATTCAAAAAGGCTTAAAAAGATAAATCAAGTAGGTCTTAAATAAGATTATAAGTTTCAGTTCAAGATATTAACAAAGGTTTAAAAACTATTGAATTGAAGTCGAGTAAAACGGCGTAAGACAAAGAAGCGAGTTTTGGCACAGTTTTTAACATAGGCCAAAAAGTGAAAATTAAAATGGGTCAAGTGATGGAACACTTATGGAAGCTTGAGCTAAGACACAAAACATTATGAGAATTTAGAATATGGGCCAAACAAATATAATTAAGCCCAATTAAAGTAAGGCCCAAAAATGTAAAGGATAAAACAAGCCTAATGAGACCTAATCTTGATTAAGGCCCAAAAGATGTTTTGTTTAGGATTATGGGTCAAGAAAATTTGTAAGCCCAAAATATAAATATAAATATAAATAGACTCAATTATTTAACGGAGACCCAATGAGAATTAAAGCCCAAAACAAGAAAGGCCAAGAACATAGAATTTTGGCCTAAAAAAGTAAAATTGGTCTAAAATTCATTTTAATTCTCATAAATTAATTAAATAATTAATTAGGGGCTTCTAGAAGCCTCATGGCCGAAATCCCCTTGGATAGAGGTGTGGGGATCCCGCCCTCTAATCTCTTCCTATTCTTCCTCCGTTCTTCACTCCGAAACGAGGGAGTGTATGCGAAACGAACCACGAGGCGAGAAAGGAAAGAGGGGTTTTGCCTCAAATGTGTGTCTGTGTTGAAGACCACACAATTTTTAAAGTTGCTACTTGGTTTTTGGATAAACTAAGAAACCAAAAACTTTCAAGGCAAACTAGTCCCTCCTCACCATTGTAAATGGTTCGGGAGCTAGGGTATGAAAGGAGAAGGTGTTAGGCACCCCTCTCGCCCGATCCGAGGATCGACCTCTACTTAACTGTTCCGTTTGTTCTTATCTTAAATTTGTCAAAAGAAACACATACAAAAAGGGGGTTCAAGAGACAACATTACAAAAGCAAACCAAGAATTAAAACCTAACCTAAAACTATGGCTTTCTATGCATACTCACACTTAAGGCATGTCAAAAAGGGGAGATGGCAGCATAACAGTGTAGGCATGCATATAAGACATACTGTTGAAACATAAAAACATAGGAATTGCTATTGGAAAGCCACTGGTTCTTAATAGAGGTGGAGTGCACAACCTCTTACCTGGCGCGCGCCACCCTGAGTGGGCGTGCGCCACTTTGGGGTTATTTGGAGATGGTGCGCGTCACTATGGATTAGTGAGCTCATCAATCAGAGACCCAAAAGGGGCTACTATTTTTGGAAAATAGTATGTTCGGGTGCATGTATTTTCATAAGAGAGGAAAAAGAAGAAAAGACAATTTACATACGATTCTAAAAAAATGAAGAAAAGACTAAAAGGTAGAAAACAAGCTAATATGAGATTCTAGTATTGAAAATATGCTTGGACAAAAAAAATAAGAAATATGAGAAATAAAACCCGGGAGAACGAGGCCAACGGCCTCTTCTCCCTTTTTTTACTGATTCGAAAGAAGTTTGGGAAAAGGGATGAAAAATGAATAGAAGAGGAGGGCTTACCGTATATACTGTGAGCTAAGTGAAGTTTCAAGCAATATCCATGACCTGGCTTTTTCCTCACGTACTGCACGCCTCCGGTAGTTCTTCCACGCGCTCTTCGAGTCCACCAAGTTATTCTTAAAGCAAGGGTTTCTGAATTAGGTAGTTCAAAGTGAAGTTTCAGGGATTATCTTAAGCTTAAGGTTGTTAATTGTGTCGCGGTTCAAATTATGTGCTGATTTAGACTGAATTCTGTAGAGATTCGATACTCTAAGAACTCTCTTATTTGGTTTGGGGGGTCCTATTTATAGAAATTTCGGGCGGGGAGCTGACTTGGTGCCGAAGTCTCCTCTCAAGTGGCGTGCGCCATGTGGGGGGTGGCGTGCACCACTTTAAGGTGGCGCCATGCTAGGTTGAAGGCAGTTTAGCGGTTCTGACATGGTTTGGCCAGGGGTTTGAAAATGAAATGGCACGACGCTAGCAATTGAGTTTTGAGGTTGCGTGAGATATTTTGGAAGGAAGTGGCGTGCGCCACATAGAGGTGGCGCCGCGCTGGATGGTGGCACCAAGGGGTGTTTTTGGTATTTTTGAGGGTTTTGGGTTGTATCGGGGTGTTTTGGATTGCTTTGGAAGTACTCTTCGGACTCTCAAACTCGTGTGGGAACTCTTTCGGCACGGCTAACATACATTTCATCATTAGAAAGCCAAGCGAGAATCGACCGATGTTCGGTTTAGTCAAAATTGAGGTGTCTACAGTTGTCCTTATTTGACAAAACTCTCATCGCAAAGCGTGGATGAGTGAATGTCAAAGAATCATAGACATTCCTTTTTGATTAAACCGTTCATCAGGAAAAACAAAAACAAAAATAGAAAGGAAAAGACAAGTTTATCCTTTTAAAGTCATGAAAGGATCGCGAGCACCAGTTTATAGTCGTGCCAGACTGCGACCAATCAGTTTATAGTCGTGCCGAACTACGAGCATTAGTTTATAGTCATGTTGGACTGTGAGCATCAGTTTATTGTCGTGCTAGATTGTGAGCATCAGTTTATAGTCGTGTCGGACTGCGAGCATCAGTTTATAGTCGTTTCGGACTGTGAGCGTATCATTGGATTCGCGCGAGATTAAAGGTACTTAGTTTAAGGTCATTAGATGGACCGGTGTATTCGATTTTGGATCATGAGACAGACCTAAAAGCTCTTAGTTTAAGGTCGTGAGACGGACCCTATTTAGAAACCCAGGGTATGAAAGATGAGGCTCGGTACGCAAAAAGATAGAACGCTCGAGAAGGATTCTTAAAAGATTTTAAGGATATCAGAGACGGACTCTGAATTCGAATTTTAAATTTTAAAACCAATAGTGATAAATAGGAAGAGGACACGTGGCGTGGCGCCACGTGTACATAGTGTATGGGAAGCCACATGGTGCGGCGCCACTTGGGGAAGCGCCACATGGTGAGACGTTAGGTTGGTGGTCTGACCTGGTGTGCGAGGGGACAAGGTGGCATTGCGCGGCTTAGTGAACGGTGACATGGCGCGATGCCAAGTGGAGAGGAGGGAAGTGGCGTGCGCCAGGTAGGTGAAGGGTCACACATCTTCCTTTAAGTACCATCGCGGCTCATTTGAGTCACATGCGACTCTCAAACTCTCTCCCTCTCTGTCTAGCTCTCATCTCTCTCTCGACTCTCAACCTTCTCTCCCTCTCTAGCTCTATGACGAATGGTGGCGCAGGTCACAGGACGAACCCCACCCCCGAGGTTTTAGAGGCTGCGGTCCCGGCATAGTTCGGCGGGACCCAAAGCACGGAGTTTTTCTTCAGGAGTCTCCCACCACTGCGAGGGCTCAGCGGCTTGCTTGCTAGCCCCTCCTAACAGCCCTCCGAGAGGTCCGTCGCTATGGATGATTTGATGGACGTTGCGGAGGCTGCCCAGACTACGGAGTAGGTCAGGCCTTAAGAGGCCCCCACCACTGAGGAGCCAGCGAAGGACAACCCATAGACCGAGGATCCCTGTCGTGGGTTCCTGGCTGGGGAGATGCTGGGGTTTTTTAACTCGGCACGATACGACCCTCCGGCCCACTCGTTGGAGCCTTGGGCCCTCACCAGATTCTACTACACCGACTCAAGCACAGAGCCGGACCTGCTTCTCCGATCGCCCAGCCTCCATTTCTCGGCGGCGATCTTCCAGGTATGCCTTAAAATTCTTCTATTTCAATTCTGCCTTAATTAAACCCAAAAGATATCCAAAAACTGAAAAAAAGAATTTGAACTTAGATGTATGCAGGATAGGCCCGAATCGCTTGGATGTATGTTTTCATGAAATACACACTAAACAACTTGAACCCTTAAAAGTTAAAAACAAATTCGAATTTAGAAACATTGCATGATTACAATGAACCCCGTATTGTCTTTCTTTTTCTATTTTGTATATTTTTGGTTCTTCGCCATTGGGTTGCGTGCTAATGCATCTCATGGTGAAGAATTTCTAATTTTTGTCCCTAGATTAATGTTTGCACATTTTTTGAGGGAACCTTCTTTTTGTTTTTCTCCATTCGGGTTGCGAGTTAACACTTTTTCAGATGGAATTCGATTTGGTCTTTAGGCGAATGTTTGGACGTTTTTCTAGAGGAATTATTTTGTTTTGGTTTTGACCAATTCAGACTTGAGTTGCGTATCAATGCAATTCGAGTTAGGTAGGCTTTCCATCGTCCCGACCAACTTAGGTTACATCTCGCACTTCCAGGAATGGGTAGGGTTTCCATCATCCCGACCACCCTAGGTTGTGTTGCACACTTCCCGAGAGAGAGAACTAATACTGTTTGTTCCTAGATTAGCGTTTGCACACTTTTCTAAGGGAATTTTTTTATTTTGATTTTGATTAATTTGAACTTGGGTTGCGTATCAATGCAATCTAAGTTGGGTAGGCTTTCCATCATCCCGACCAACTTAGGTTATATCTCGCACTTCCCAGAATGGATAGGCTTTCCATCGTCCCGACCATCCTAGGTTGTGTTGCATGCTTCCCGAGAGGGAACTAATACTGTTTGTCCCTAGTTTGGAGTTTACACACTTTTCTAAGGGATTTTTTTTTGTTTTGGTTATTTTTAATTAATTCCAACTTGTGTTATGTAAAGATGTTTCCCGAGATGGGCGGGGCTTCCCTTCGGTCTGCCTGAATTAGGTTACACATTGGGCCCAATGCTCGACGACTTACACGACTTATCCGAATGTGCCCCAATTTGGCTGGATTAGCTGGTCCCGACCAACTCTTGGTTGAGTCGTACGTATTCCCAAGAGAAATCAATTGACTTATTTTTGGTGTCCCTAGATAAATCTTTGCACATCTTCCTAGGGGTTTTTTGGGTATTTTTAATTAAGTTCACTTGGGTTACGTAAAAATGTTTCCCGAGAAGGGCGGGGCTTCCCTTCAGTCTGCCCCAAATTGGGTAACGAATTGCGCCAACTACTCGTAGTCTTATGGTCCCCAAATGCGTATCCAATCCGGTTTAATCTGCGATGGTCCCGACCAACTTTAGGTTGAGTCGTACGTATTCCCGAGGGAGTCGATTGACTTGTTTTTGTTGTTCCTAGGTCAATATTTTTACGTTTATCTAGGAAATTTTTGTTATCTTTAAAAGGTTAAATTTTGTCTCTAGATAAACACTTGTTACTTTACCCGCGTGTTAAGTAGCAACATTTCCCAAGGTAGGCAGACCTCGCGTCGCCCTACCTGAAACAGGTTACGCTTTGCACTGAAGGGAATGATGTATAAGCAATAAGGCTCCGGTTATCCTAATTGCGTTCCATGCTTCCTGAGCCAGGCCGGGGTGTTCTTACCTGACAAACTTAGGTTATGCTGCCCGTTTCCCAAGATGGGATTTGGTGGCTTTGCCCTTAGATAAATATTTTGCATTTTCCTAGAGAATTATTATTGGGGTTTTGTCCTTAACAAACGTTTACACGTTTTGCTAAGGATTTGTTGACCTTATATTTTTGGTTATCTCTAGACTAATGTTTGCACATTTTTCCAAGAAAATTTTCCATTTTAAGCTTACTTAGGATAGTATTTTCACAGTTTCCCAGACTTTATTGAATTTTCTATTTTGACTGACCTAGGCTACATTTTCACGCTTTTTAAGGTAGAATTTTCATATTAGGTCACTAGAAACAGTGTTTACACGCTTTTCTAGAGTTATTGGAGTTTTTTTTTGAGTCCAACATAGATTGCTTTTTATGGTTTCCTAAGAAGGAATTTTCCTTTTAGGTCACTAGAAACAGCGTTTGCTTTTCTAGTTTTATTTGAGAGTTTCTTTTTGGTCCGACTTAGATTGCTTTTTAAGGATTCCTAAGAAGGAATTTTCATTTAGGGTCACTAGAAATAAGCGTTTGCAAGATTTTTTAGGTTTATTGGGGTTTGCTTTTTGAGTCCAACTTAGATTGCTTTTTAAGGCTTCCTAAGAAGGAATATTCCTTTTAGGACACTAAAAACAATATTTACACGCTTTTCTAGTTTTATTGGGGAGTTTTTTTTTGTCTGACTTAGGTTGCTTTTTAAGGCTTCGTGAGATAGGATTTTCCTTTTAGGTCACCAGAAATAGCGTTTACACGCTTTTCTAGGTTTATTAGGGAGTTCCTTTTTTGGGTCACCAAATTAAGTGGCGCTTCCTGCTTCTTAATATGAAAAAAAATTATTTTCTTAGTCAGATTATGTTCGCCATTTTTTTCTTTTTAGTTTCTCCTTTTAGTTTACATTATCTGACAATTTTTTTGTGTTATTCTTCTTTTTTCCTTTTTTACAGACTACCGACTATTTACGTGGATTCGGGGGCTTTGCCCGGATGCTTGAGTTGTACCAGGCTAGCCCCCAGGGGATCCAGGTGCCTGTGGACAGATCCGGACCCAGCTGGTTCATGCCATGCCTCACGAATACTCATAGTGATAGAGTACTCTTGACGGCTCTAGTGGAGAGGTGATGGGATACCACCAACACCTTCCACTTCCCGTCCTTCGAGGCCATCCTGATCCCGTTGGATTTTGCTATGATCATGGGGATCAGGGTAGGGGTGAGCCGATCCCCCTCGACATCACTGTTGGCGGGTGCCTGGAGGCACTTATTCATTGGCTAGGTGAGATCCCACCGCGCATCGACCAGGGGCGCATCTGGTACGCCTGGCTCATAGAGAGATACCTAGGGTTCGCATGCACTGAGCCCTGCCACTTCGAGTGGTTGCTCGTGCATTCTTACTCTACATGATCGTTGCGTGCCTATTTTTAAACAAGAACAACACCGTTCAATTGTACTTTCTAGGAGCGTTGCACAATTTTGACCGGATAGCGTCCCTCGACTTGAGAGGAGCGGCGCTGGCGACGATCTACACCAGTCTGCGATCTTCATATCGGACGAAGGAGAGCTCTGTGATCGGGTACTGGCGGATCATTGAGGTACGATTTTCAGTTCATTCCTTGTCCGTTCATTTCAATTGTACCTATCATTTATTTTACTTGGTCCAACTTATTCTATTTTTGTTGTCTTTTTAGTATTTTTCTTCTTCTTCTTTTCCTCTTTTTTTTGTTTATTTATTTACAGCTGTGGGCTTATGAGTCTTTGGGCTTAGCACACCTAGAGAACACCCACTCGGATCCCCAGATCATCGCGAGAGTAGCTCGGTGGGTCCGGAACACGCAGGGGAAGAAGGAGGATTGAAAGGACCTGAACACCTACCGCCTCACACTGGATCGCCTGTCCCCGGCACAGGTATATCTTGTTTCACTTTTCATGTTGGATTTTATTTCCATGAAAATTCTTGTATGTAACCTGTACCGAGTTGTTTTGACTTATTTGGGAGGTGAGCTGGCGACTATGGGAGGGCATGGAGAACAGAGCGGGGGAGGATCTGATGAGGAGTCGCTGGGCCCATCAAGGGAGGATCCTGCAGGAGGGCCCTCTCCGTCAGGAATGGTATCTGGGCGAGCGAGTGGTCCGTCAGTCGCTGGGACTGGACCACTTCTAGGTCCCCCAGCCTCCTCCGCCCAGTATGAGGTTGACGCAGACTATGTCACCGGAGGACGTTGTTGAGGCATTGTATGGCCTCCCAGCTAGGGATTTCCTAGCTGAGGGGGATTACACTAGCTTTGCACACGACCGTCTGATGCGTCCGATGGTTGCCCAGCGTGCGGATTCGCAGGCCAGATAGCCTTCGACGTCCCAGGCTCCTCATGTGGCGGGTGTTCGTCCTCTTCATGCTTACGGTGGTGGTGGTGGGACCACTCGAGCTGCCCAGGGCGCTGCTGCTAGTAGTGAGGCCTTCTTGCCTCCAATACAACGGGAGGTGTGGGCCTATCCTCATGGGACTCCATACATTATTCCCATCCCTACTCCCGTGGTACATGAGCCAGAGTTGCTCGTGGGCGGGGATGAGCAGGTATTTCTTTTGCATTTGTTGGTGTCTCTCCTTCCCTTTTAACAACATATGTTAGTCCATCTAACATGTTCTTTTATTGGTTCTTAATTCTGTCTCAGGTCCTCTAGGTCCCCCGAGCTTACATGGAGAGCCTTATTGGTGTATTCACGGGCCTAATGGTCCTGGTGAGGCAGCAGACCCAGTTGCTGCTGGATGTTCACGTACATCCCATCCCCCGACGCCCCCATTTGTCTCCTTGGCCAGTGAGTATTCTTCTCCTATTCGGTTGTTCGTAGGTCCCTTTTCCTCTTCTCTTTTCATTTTCATTTTTTTGCACACTTATGTATATTCTTTTTGGTACTCATTCTTTTCTATTTTTTTTTTGCAGCCTTCCTCCGTCAGTCGTACCTCAGTGCACGGGACATCCTTGTCCTCACCTGTTGCTCATCCGACAGCCGCCAGTCCATTTGCAGCCTCCCAGGGGTCTACCCGGCGAACCGGAGTTTCGTTGAGGGCCTCGAACAGACAGCGACGACGACATGGATGCGGACGATGCCACTACATCTGCCTTCTCCATCCCGGAGCCATCATGTCGCACCCATCATTATCGGGACTAGGATCCCTCTCCTCCTCTCTTATATTTGATGCACTTTTGAGATACATTTTTATATTTTCAGCACATGCATTATTATTTTATTTTGGATAGGCCTTCGTGCCTAATTGGATTATTTATTTATTTATTGTTTTATCTTTTATCTTTCTTCTTTGTATGGATATTTTTATTTATTTATATATGGATGGATGGATTGCATCTTTATTTGTATGGATGATTGTATATCCAGGGATCATATTTACAGAATTTATCCACAGGGCATATGTACAGTATGAGTTATATACAGGGATCATTCACAAGGGAAGGATATTTACAGGGAATATTTACGGGTTGAGCTATATACAGGGATCTATTTACAAGGTTCTAAGAACTAAAGAAATTATTCACAAGAGATTCATTTACGGGGATCTATTTACAAGGCATTTCTTTCTTTTAGTTTGTTTTCTTCTTTTTTCTCTTTTTTTTAGGTGCTCCCTTTTTGGGATTTGCGTTGCATTTTCATATTTATACGAATATATATTCAGGGATGTTAGGAGATAGTAAGGCATAGACCGAATCAATTACGCCAACACCCTTAGATATAAAGTGCCAGTGGTGACAGGCCTAGACATAAAGCAGCGGAGAACAAAACTGCCTTATATAATCATTTTAACAAAAGGTGGCACCACGTCATGTAAGAATGGCATGGCGCACGCTATCTCAAAGTGGTGTGCACTATGTGGAGGTGGCACACGCCAGGTGTGACAGATTCGAGACCAGGTTCTGTCCCCCCAGATTTCTATAAAAGGGAGTCCAAGTCTCCTTCCAAACAACCATTCTGGATTCTGTAATATGGCTTCTTCCACCCAAAACTCTCTGTCTTGCTGGACCGACGAATGTACCCAGATCGAGCAAGCAAATTTCATAAATTTTAGTTTAAACGCTCTTTTCCATATGAGGTCTGTGAGGGTGGGTTGGAATTTTTTGAAGGCACCCACTCAACTGTGGGATCCGGTGGCTCATACTTTCAGGCTTGAAGATAAGGAGCTCTATCCGACCATCGAAGAGTTTGAAGCTATTCTGCATCTTTTCCCTCGAGCAGAGGTTTTCATTCCTTCGTTGTCAGTAAGTCCAAAGAAACTCCTGCGGAATTTATACAGGTTGAACAGTAATGAGGCTTCTTTTATTCTGCATGATGGGATTCTTGATACATCCGGCCTAGTGAGCTACTTCTGGCTTGCCATCTCTCTTTCTGACTTTACTCTGCAGTCTTTCCGTCACTATGCCCTGTGCATCTGCTTCCTTGCCCAATTTCTTCTCTCCCTAGGAGATGATGACATTAGTACTGCCTTAGTACAGGTAGCCTTCCAGATGAAAGAGGGAAATAACTTTGTACCACTGGTCCTGGTAGAGACACTGATCGGTTTGGATGCTGTACAATCTGGTGCCTATCTTGCTTTTGTGGGAAGTCCCCTACTTCTCCAGGTATCTCTCAAATCTCTCTTTTTTTTTACATATTTCTCTTAATTTTTTTGCTCGCGCTCTCCTTTTTCTCATATTTCTGAATTTTTCCACTCAACTCTCCTTTTGTATATCTCTCAATTTTTCCACTCAACT
>JAUTBS010241529.1:0-11375 GCA_032361285.1 Aequorea victoria
GGATGAAAGCAATTAACTCGACCGAACAGAGGTCTCAACCGCCATCGAGACTGAGCTGAAAGAGGTCAAGGATCATCTCTAAAATGTAATGGAGGCAATGCAGGCAAAAACAACAGCGGTGGTGGACGAGCTGGTACAGAGGACAGACCTGCCATTCTCACTAGCAGTCATAATCGAGCCCCTACATCTAAGTTCAAAATGCCATAGATGGAGGCATTTGATGGCCTGAAAGACCACTTAGACCATCTGGAAACATACAAGACCTATATGCACATGCAATTAGTCCCAAACGAAATCATATGCCAAGCGTTCTTGACTACTCTGAAGGGATCAACTCACGTATGGTTCAGCAAATTGAAGAGTGGGTTAGCGACACCTGAGGCCAACAACATACCTCCTCAATGTCAAGCAAGGAAAGATTGAGACCCTATATTATTACGTGACTCGGTTCAATATCGAAACTTTGAGGGTGGATGATATTGATGATAAGGTGGCACTAACGGTATTCATGGGCGGCCTCCAGCCAATAAAATTCTTCTTATCGTTGGCAAAGGCACACCCGACCAGTATGGCCGAGCTTATCGTCAAAGCGCAGAAGCACATGAACGCCGAGGACGCGATGAACGCCAGAGAGGATAGGTCCACAAAACCGAGCAAGAAGGGTAATCAAGGAGAGAAGAACGATCGAAGGAAGAGAGATGAACCGGATCGATCGAGGTCATCTCGAGACTCTGACCGACAACAACATAATCAGGCCGATTCCAAATGACCCCGAATACCGACCAATCGATTCGAAAAATACAGTTCACTGAATACTCCCATCAACCAAGTGCTCCTGCAGATCAGAGATGATCTTGAGCTAAGTTGGCTAAAAAAGCTAAAGACGTAGCCCAGCCAGCGCAACCTGGATAAGTATTGTCGGTTCCATAAAGACCACAACCACAACATAGAGGACTGCTTCGACCTAAAGTAGCAAATTGAAGGGCTAATCTAGAGGGGACGACTGAGTAGATTCCTGGCCAGTCGACATAATAGAGAGGAGCCGAGAGGTCAGGAAGACAGACCGCCCACAGCCAACAGAGACAGAGATGGGAATCTTGTTGGAGAAGTCTGAGTTATCTCTGGTGAGTTCGTTGGTGGGGAAGAAAGTAGCTTATCCAAGAAGGCTCATTCCAGAAGGCTGAGGACCGAGGGGCCGAACGAGGTCTGTGTGGCCGATTAGCCTAGTAAAACTGCCAAAGTAGAGGAAGTCATAATCTTCTCAGATCTCGATGCTCAGGGAGTCCAACAGCTCCACGATGACCCCCTAGTCTTTACCATAGTTATTGCCAACTATAAGATACGCAGAATTTTGGTCGACAATAGCAGTTCGGCTAACATCCTGTTCTTGAACGCCTTCGATTAGCTCAACTTAGGCCAAGAGAAATTGTTCCCGGTCTAGTCACCTCCGATTTGTGTCATCAGAGAAAAGGTCTAGCCCCTAGGGTCGATCAAATTTCCCCTAACGGTCGGCTCTAACCCCAAACAGATAATAAAAATGATTAACTTTCTAGTGGTGGGCTGCCCATCAGCCTATAATGTGATTCTAGGAAGAATAACCCTTAATCAGCTGAAAGCAATCACGTCAACCTACCATCTCATGATCAAGTACCCGACCGAGCACGGAGTGAAAGAACTCTGAGCTGACCAGACGATAGCCTAGGAGTGCTATGCCACCTCTCTCAGAGAGCCAAAGCTAAAAGAAATAATGACTCTTGACACTACCGAAGTCAGAGATGAAGAGTTTTCCCAGAAGGGAGAACTAGTGGAGGATCTAATCAAAGTAAGTATAGACAAGACAAGGCCTGACTGAGAAGTCCAAATCGGCTCAGTTCTTTTCACTAATTTCTAGGCAGAGTTGATCTAATTTTTTAAGAGGCATCGGTTCATCTTTCCATGGACGCATGAAGATATGACAAGAATCAGTCTAGAGGTGGTCACGCATCACTTATGTGTTGATCGGCTCCACAAGCCAGTCAAACAGAAGCAGTGAATCTTTGCCAAGGAAAGGAACGACGCCATAGTAGCCGAGGTCAACAAACTACTAAAGACTGGGTTCATTCGGAGGTACGTTATCCCAACTGGCTAGCCAACGTGGTTCTAGTAAAGAAATCAAATGCTAAGTGGAGAATGTGCGTGGACTTCACAGACCTGAACAAAGTCTGCCCAAAAGATAAATATCCTCTCTCCAGGATTGATTAGTTGGTGGATTCAACCAGCGGTCATGACCTTCTCAACTTCATGAACGCATTCTCAAGATACAATCAGATCCTCATGAACGAGGCCGACCAGGAGAATACCTTTTTCATCTCAAACCAGGGCATCTACTGCTACCAGGTGATACCTTTCGGCCTTAAGAATGTTGGGGCCACTTACCAGCGCCTAGTTAACCTTATGTCAGAAAATTGATCGGTCAAAATGTCAAGGTTTACGTCGATGACATGCTGACCAAAAGTAAGAAAGCCAGTGATCACCTCACAGACCTCGAGGAAAACTTTCAGGCACTATATAACGATTTATGGTCAACAAGCCAGTGTCAGGAGAAAAATTCATTGGGTTCATGGTCAGCAAGCGTGGAATCGAAGTTAATACTGAGAAGATTAGAGCAATTTTTGAGATGCAGTCCCCAAAGACGATAAAAGAAGTACAAAAGCTGACTGGACGGTTGGCAGCCTTGAACCAATTTATTCCAAAGGTAACCGACCATTGCACTTCGTTCTTCAACATCCTAAAGAATGCATTCGAGTGGACAGAAAGCAGCGAGCAAGATTTCATAGACCTTAAGGGGTACCTGGCCACCCCACCATTGTTGTCCCAAGCCGTGCCAAGAGAGAAAATCTTCCTCTACTTAGCAATCTCAAAAACAACAATCAACTGAACTCTTGTTCGCGAAGATGCAGGGGCCTAGAGTCTGATCTACTATGTGAGCCGAGCGTTTTGAGGAGCAGAGTCCAGATACCTACGGGTCGAGCAGTTGGCCTTCTTCTTAGTCACTTCAGTCAAGCAACTGTGCCCATATTTTCAAGCCCACACTATAGTCGTGTTGATCGACTAGCCGTTGAGGCATATATTGCAAAGGCCAGAAACCTCTGGACGATTGGTACAGTGATCGGTAGAGTTGGGGGAATTTGATAACCAGTATCGGCCACGGCCAACCATAAAAGGCCAAGTCGTAGTTGACTTTATAGTAGAATTCATAACCCCAGAACACATTCCCACCAAACAACAGCAAACTCATTTGGCAGTAGAAGCTCAGCAAGAGGCCGAAGTAAGCTTTGATGATCAACAAGTATGAAAGATCAATGTCGATGGGTCTACGAACCAATTGGCTAGTGGCGTCGGCGTGGTTCTCATCTCTCCTCAAGGAGAAGTGTTAGAATATGCTATGCATTTTAGATTCTGAGCGACTAACAACAAGGCAGAATATGAAGCCAGCATAGCAGGACTCAAGTTGGCACTAGCAATGGGGGCGAGATAGGTGAAAACCCTCAACGAATTTTATCCAGTGATTGGCCAAGTATAAGATGAGTTCGACACCCAAGAGGAGAGAATGAAAGTTTACAAAGCTGTCATAGAAGAGCTCAAAGCTAACTTTGACAAATTTCTAATCAAAAGGATCTATAGGGATGGCAATGAGAGAGCCAATGACCTGACTCGACTGTCCTTAGCTCCTGAGGGGCAGATAGGTTGAGGTATATTGACAGAGTACTTGAATCATCCCAGCACAATCAAAGAAAAGACACCGAGCACAACAGTCAACATTGCACAAATCTGTGTAGTCTGGATAGAAGACATCATCAACTTTCTACGAACTTCTACGAAGTGGCCAGCTGCCAACCAATAGAGCTGAAGCTAAAAAGCTAAGATACCAGGCAAGTAAGTACGTGCTTATCGACGATGTTCTATATAAGCGTGGCTTCTCGGTACCTTACCTATGATGCATCTCGAAGGAAGAGTCAGAGTACGTAATAAAAGAGGTACACAAGGGGATTTGCAGCAATCACTCAGGTGGTCGGGCCTTATCAGGCAAAATCCTGAGGGCCAGTTACTACTGGCCCACAGTATAGAAGGATGTAGAATAATTTGTTAAGAAGTGCGACAAGTGTCAGAGATTCACGGCCATCCCCAAACAACCACCAGAAGAGATCACAGTAGTCACTACCCCCTGGCCATTCACCAATGGGGAATTAACATAGTGTGACCATTCCTGATCGGGAGAGAATATGTAAAGTTTGTGATAGTAGCAATCGACTGCTTCACCAAATGGGTAGAGGCAGAATCATTGGCAAAGATTACCGAGAAAAAGACAATAGACTTTGTCTGGAAGTCAATCATATGTCGATTCGAAATCCCAAGGAGCATCATAATAGACAATGGTAAACAATTCGACAATAAGAGATTCAGAGAATTATGTGGACGCCTGGGCATCCAAAATCGGTACTCCTCTCCTGCCCATCCACGAGCTAATGGGCAGGTCAAGGTAACCAACAGGATAATTCTAAAGATGATCAAGATACAGTTAGAGTGAGAAAAAGGCCTATGGGCCGAGGAGCTTCTAAATGTCCTCTGGGCATATCGAACGACAGTACGAACTCCAACGGGAGAGACCCCATTCATGCTCGCCTTTTGGAGTGAAATTGTCATCCTAGTAAAGATCGGACTAGCAAGCCATCGAACCTCTAGCTTCAACGAAAACACAAACGCCTGAGCTCTCCGAGAAGGTTTAGACTAGATAGACGAAGTTTGAGAAGCATCAGCTCTCAGAACAGCCATCTACCAATAGCGAATGGAGAAGTACTACGATAATAATGTCAAAAAAAGAGAATTCAGGATAGAAGACTTGGTCCTTCAAAAGGTGTCACTCGCCACCAAAGATCCCTGAGAGGGAAAGTTGGGGCCGAGCTGGGAAGGACCCTACCAGGTCAAAGATCGAGTCCGATCTGGGGTGTACTGACTGAAAGATGCGAACGACAAGACACTTCTACACGCACGAAACACCGAGCACCTTAGAAAATACTACTAGTGAGAACTTGTAAACGTCCTCAATAAAAGTATCCTTTTTCCTAAAGTCCTTACTTTATGTCTTCCTTCTACAAAAATTCAATAAAGTTTTACATCTAGATCGCATGAGGATCCAACCGAGGCCTTAAAGATTTCTGCAAAGTTCAACAGCCAGATCACCTGAGAATTTGGTCGGCTAAAGAATGGTTGGATCGTATGAGGATCCAACTGAGGCCTCAAAGACTTCGATAAGGTTCAACAACCAGATCGCCTGAGGATCTAGTCAGCCAAAGAATGGTTAGATCACCTGAGGATCCAACCGAGGCCTCAAAGATTTTGACAAGGTTCAACAGCCAAATCGCCTAAGGATCTGGTAGGCCAAAGAATGGTTGAATCGATTGAGAATCTAACCGAGGCCTCAACGACTTTGACAAGATTTAACATCCAGATCGCCTAAGGATTTGGTCAGCCAAAGAATAGTTGGATCGCCTGAGGATCCAATCGAGTTCTCAAAGACTTCGACAAGGTTTAACATCCAGATTGCCTAAGGATCTGGTCAGTCGAAGAACGGTTGAATCGCCTGAGAATCTAACTGAGGCCTCAAAGACTTCGACAAGGTTTAACATCCAGATCGCCTAAGGATCTGGTCAGCCAAAGAACGGTTGGATCGCCTGAGGATCCAACCGAGGCCTCAAAGACTTTGAAAAAAATTCAACATCTAGGTTGCTTGAGGACTTGGTCGGCCAAAGAACGGTTGGGTTACCTGGGAACCCAATCGAGGCCTCTGAGACTACTACAAAGTTCTACAACTCGAATCACGTTAGGTCGATCAATGGTCGAATTACTTGAAGAATCTGACCGAGATTCTAAAGACTTAGGTAAATTCTACAACCAGATTACTTTAGGATTTGGTCAGGCTAATCAAAGGTCGAATTTCTTGAGAATCCGACCGAGACTTCAAAGACTTGTAAATTCTACAACTATATCACCCCAGGGTCCGACCGACCAAAATGGCAGTGTGACTACTAGAAAGCCCGACCGAGACCTTAAATACTTAGATAAAATTAGCGAAAAATGAATCCATCAGAAGTTAGAAAGGGTGGCCAAGACGTTCAACACTTAGAAAAATAAAAGTGCAGGAGAAAAGTGAGGAGTCATTCAAATGAGGCAAAGTATTCAGAAAGATATTCCATTCATGTCATCAAAATTAAAATTATTTTTACAATAACATAAAAAAGATTACATAAAGATTAAGCAGGGGGCGGGGAACGCTTCCCTTCCTCGGTTAATGGGCCTCCAGCCTCTTTGTCTTTGTCCTAGAAGAAGGGGGAGAAGTCGGCCTCCTTGAAGGCGGTAGCTGCCCGAGCCTTCATGGCATTGAAATCACTGATATAGTAATCAGTGGTCTCTATGTTAAATTCTTCGGAGGCTTTGAAGCCCTCGATCGCCTCTTGCTCAGCCTTGACAAACTTGGCCGAGAGCTCAAGCACTTGGGCTTGAGCCTCGGCAACCTTCTTCTTCTCTCCAGCAACCTTCTCATCGACCTCACTCAGCTTTGCCTCAGCCTCTGCATCCCTCTTCTCAACTACATCCCTCTCGGTCATAAGGTCAGCCACTTCGGTCTTGGCCTGAGTATTGGTTCGCTGGAGGTTGACCTTTGCCTTCTTTAGCTCCTCCCCTTGCTTTGAGAAGTCATCCTATAGAGCGTTGGCCTTCTTTCTCTTCGAGATGACAAAGACCTCATGGTGGTAGCACCGGTTGGATAAGTGAACTGCCCGAGCGCAAGTCTGTAATAAGAAACATAAGAAAATTAGTCATAGTGAAGCTAAAGTAAAAATAAAGCATAAAATGAAAATAAAATGATAAGACTACGAACGAAACCTACCCAAGTGAGGTCAAGGATCAGATCCTTATTCATAGGCACTGTCCCAACGTCGGTGAGGATGGCGTTGACATCCCCGATAAAGTCAGTCATCTTGGCCTGAGCTATGTTGAAGTCATTCAACATGTCTTCAGGTTGAGAGGAGGCTGAGGGGCCCTTGGCAGCCGAGGGGCCGGAGTTTGCAAGAGTGGTCGGGGACTCGACTGGAGGGATGTAGTCGCCATGGATAGAGAGCCCTCTGGTGAATCTAACTCCACCACAGTAAGCAACGGGGCCTTGGTGGCAGTTGCAGAAGGAAGGGGGAGCCCTCTTGGAATTCTTGGCCATGATGGCCTCAGCCTCCCTAGAGAGGCGAGCTCATGCCTTCAGAAGCTGGGTTTTGTCTGGCCTTTTTGACATTCCTATTCAAAGGGCAGAAAAAACAAGTTAGAAACATGCAAAAAGTATTGAAAGCTAAAATAACATAAGAAAGACTGACATAACGAATAAAAAAGGAGGGAGAAAAATTCTTACTAGAGACACCGAAACCGAGGAGCCAGGCACTCAGCTTTTGAGGAGTCACCAAATGGCTGAAAAACCTGGTGGGATGATCACAAGCCGCCTTCACCCGAGCCTTTGCCTCCTCCCCGATCACGGGCTCGATTGAGATATCCTCGGAGCTAGGCTTTCCCCATCTCATCTTGATCCTTGGGGTATGGGGCCGACAACTTTGCCGGCCTAAAATTCCCAACCCATCCCAAAAAGGAAGAAGAATTTCTCATTCCAAAACTTATTTGAGAAAAGGCACCTATGGATGAGGGTCCGATCCTCTGATCGAGCTTAGAAAAAATACCAACCGAGCTATTTTTCATTCGACAGGTAACAATAGAGGAATTCCTCTACCGTCAGGTGGTGCTGACCACCCGATGCCTCCTCCTATAGGATAATGGCACTATATAGAATCCTTCGGGCGTTCGACATGAGATGACTAGGGGATAAGCCCAAGATGTCAAGGAGTTTCCTAACTATCCTAGGGAATGGAAGCCTCAAACTGACAGTGAAGGCATGCTCGTATAGGCATAGCTCTCCGTCTGAAGGGGAGCATGCTCGTTCATCATGACGAGCAAGACGAAACTCGATAGACTCAGGAAGAGAAAGAGAAGTATGGAGACGCGCAAAGTCAATTGGGCGACTTACAGAAAAAATGAATTCGACTATGAACTCTTGAGTGCTCTCCTCAAAGAGGCGAGTCACTGACCTTGAGGTTTCATCCCTATCACCGGGAGATGAACCTTGAGCAATCACAGGAGAAAGTGGATGAGCAGAGATGGTCTTATCAGAATCTGAGTGACCGGTATCAGAGGAGTGAAACTCTTGGGAAAATTCCATGGTTCCACTCCTCCAAAATGAAAGATGGACCCTAACGGCAGTGCGAGCCTTACGAATAACTAATTTGAAGGTAGGGTGGTCGTGCACAAAGGTGTCGACCACGGGAGGAAGTTCAAATCTATAAGAATAAAATAAAATCCTATCAAGAAAGAAAAGAGGTGAAGGAGCAGAGAAGAGTGGATAGGGAAGAACTTCTAATTCGGAGCTCGAAGAAGCCAGATTGGTTCTTCGAGAGGACACTACGAACAAAAGGTAAATAGTGAAGAATAAGGAGAACTTATTGACGAAAAGGATGCGTCGATGTAAGAAACGGGGAAACGCAAAACTTATTGTAGGAGGAGATGGTGGAGAATGCAGGAGAATCACAGGTAAACAAAGAAGAAGAAATTGTTTCTGATATAGGGAAAGTAAAGAGTGAGGGAAAGCCCTCCCCCACTTATATATAGACAAAGCACGAACGACCCAGATGAAAACAAATATCTGGATCTAATGATTCTGAGACCAAACCATCTTGACCATCCAACGTGCATTGATCGATGGCTAAGATTGACACTCGTGTCAGTCAGAGTCCAAACGCCCACCATTTTTTGACATTTGAAAATATCCTCATTTAATGCGAGGTGACGTTTGAAAGCCCGAGTAGCCATCTTCTAGGAAAGAGGAAAAGGAACCTTATTCTACGTGTAACTGTCACATTGGGGAATGGGAACGACGTCATAATTAGCTTATAACCATCACTTAAAATAAGTATATTCCCATCACCAATCTCGTTCAACTGATTAGTGGACCACGACCGATCGAGACAAAAATCGACAGATATTCTAACCGACCGACTGCCTAAAAAATAAACAACCAAAGCTATAGATGATTAAAATCATCATTCTAGCCGATCAGGGATGCGACATCAGGCCAAGCATACCGATCCACCTACAGGGCATTCAGGGAATATCCGAGAAAATGTGCTCGGTCGGACCATAGGCTCGCTCAAATCACATGCTCGGTTAGACCATTCGATCGGTCAGTTAGCTAAGACGATCGATTCAATACTGATAAAATAAACTCCGTAATCAACGTCGATGGTCTCTCACAATAACCATCACAGTGGTAAATCAGAGATCAGATCTTATCACATATCTCGATAATCACGCTCGAATCAAAAAAATTAGGAATAAGATATTTGCGTATCCTGAGGATCACGCTCGGAGGTGCCAAATCAGGGATTGACATCTACCGAATCCTAGAATTCATACCCTTACTCCTCTATATATAGCTATCGCCTATACTCTCAAAATGTACGCCATTCATATTCATTCTACATGCAGTCTTGCACTTATACTTTTAGTTCTACAGATTATAGTTTAACATTATTGCTTCTCCGCTGACTTAAGTATTGAAAGATCTTAGGTTGGTACCCCACCGGTGCCTAGATTCTGACATTTTGCATGTAATTCTTGATCTCGAGGACCTATTCGAATTCAAGCAATAACATTTGGCGCTGTCAGCGAAAAAATGATTTATCATTTCTCACTCTCTAATCGATTGTTTGTAATATGAATGGTTGTTACAGATGACTTCTGAAGGGAATCACCACCAAAACAACCCTTAAGGGGAAAGACAATCCAACATCGAGTAGCAGCTAAATGACATGACCCAACTGACTCAGGGTCTGGTTCACCAAAATCAGGCCATTAACCAAAAGTTTGATAAACAAGCGAGGCTTCTGCCTCTTCCTCCTCCTCCTCCTTTAGCTCCCCATGACAAAGGTCAACCACTCGCTACACAACTGAATGAACAACGGCGAGGCCGATAGGAGGGCAACCGAGGTGACAATAAGGAAGTTATTGAAAGTAGGGCCCATCTCCAGGGAAGGAAATCAGTCCCGAAGTAGGATGAAGCCAATCAGCTCGACCGAACGAAGGTCTCAACTGCCATCGAGGTCGAGCTGAAAGAGGTTAAGGATTAGCTCTATAATATAATGGAGGCAATAAAGGGCAAAGGGGAGGCGGTGGTGGACGAGCTGGTATAGAGGACTGTTTTGACCTAAATGAGCAAATTGAAGCACTAATTCAGAGGGAACGACTGAGTAGATTCCTAATCGGTCTGCATAATAGGGAGGAGCCAAGTGGTCAGAAAGACAGACCTCCCTCAGCCAACAAAGACAGAGATGGGAATCTTATCGAAAAAGTTCAAGTTATCTCTGGTGGGTTCTCTGGTGGAGGAAGTTCATCCAGGAAAGCTCATTCTAGAAGGCTGAGGACCGAGGGGCCGAACGAGATTTGTGTGGTCGATCGACCTAGTAAAACTGCCAAAGTAGAGGATGTCATAACCTTCTCAGATCTCGATACTCAGGGAGTCCAACAGCCCCATGATGACCTCCTAGTCTTCACCATGGTTCTTGTCACCTACAAGGTACATAAAATTTTGGTCGACAAAGACAATTTGGCTGACATCCTGTTCTTCAACGCCTTCGATCAGCTCAACATAGGCCGAGAGAAGTTTTACCCAGTCAAGTCACCTCTGATTGATTTCACCGGAGAAAAGGTCCAGGCCCTATGGTTGATCAAATTGCCCCTAACGGTCGGCTCTAACCCCAAATAGACAACAAAAATGATCAACTTCTTGATCGTGGACTGTCCGTCAGCCTACAATGTGATTCTAAGAAGGACAACCCTTAATCATCTAAAAGCAGTCACATCGACCTACCATCTCATGATCAAGTACCCGAACGAGCATGGAGTGACAGAACTCTGAGCTGACCAGACTATAGCCCGGGAGCGCTATGACACCTTTTTTAGAGAGCCAAGGCCAAAAGAAACAATAACTCTCGATACTACAAAAGTTAGGAATGAAGAGTTCGTCTAGAGGAGAGAACCAGTGGAGGATCTGATCAAAGTGAGTATAGACAAGACCAGACCTGACTGAGAAGTTCAAATTTGCTCAGCTCTTTCCCCTAATTTCCAGGCAGAGATGACCCAATTTTTGAAGAGGTATCATTTCATCTTTGCATGGACACATGAAGATATAACAGGAATCAGTACAGAGGTGGTCACACATCACTTATGTATTGATCGGCTCTACAAGCCAG